>JAJOZX010006065.1:265000-270000 GCA_023014485.1 Bathynomus jamesi
GGGGTGAACGCACTTGAAAAAAAATAATAAAACAAATAATACGAGAACGTATTTTGCGTTCTCGAACGAAGGCATAAAGTTTCGCGCCTCACAATTGACACGATTAAACATAGACTGATAAGTTGATAGGCATAAGTAGACAATAGGTAGATGAATGAATAAGTAATAAAATTAATAAAGGATAGCGGTCAAGAAAGAACAGGAATGTAAGAATGAGTATGGTTGAATAATAATGTTTATACTACATAACATATAAATAATGACTTCTGTAGAGTGTTTCGTCCTTAGCATGATGTTAAAGAATTTTCATACATTGGATATCAGATATATGATGAAGGGAAAATGTGACGTCATAGTTATTGAATTTTTACGTATAGTACAAATCATTATTAGGAAGATTTACAAGAACGAATTAGAGACAAAGAGTGGGAAACGTAAAGAGAATAAAGTTATTTTATGACGTCATAGTGTATAAGTCATTATTTAGAAAAGATGAATTAGGGAAATACAGTAATGAATAAAGAAGTATAAATCGAAATTCTAGCCAAAAACTCGCTTAGGCGATTTTGGTTTCTTATGTAAAAATGAACATTCAACATAAAACTATACGAACATAAGTTCTGCATCAAGACAATGAATCCATATAATGATGGTGTAGGAATTGTTCATTGTTCACTTTTTACAGTATTTCCCCCCCAAAATGGTATTAATACAATAATATAATACAATATAATACAATTGAGAAAATATCATCGAAGTAATTCAAGTTAGATGACGACATTCTTTTTTACAATACAAGTTTTATACAGAACAAGTGAGTTATTATATAATATAAAAGAATTCAAAGATTAATACTTTAATTTAGATAAACAATTAAGTTAGACAAACAATGATATGGTTAAAAAATTTTTACCAAATTTTATTTTTTCTGTGGGATGAATTATATACATAATGAGTAGAGTAGATAAAAGGGAAAAACGTAAATCGTACAATCTATAAACTAATTTTTATTGACTAGCGTTGGTAAAAATAGAATTACGTAATGGATGATGTATAGACCTGTGGTCTAGTGTGTATTTGGGTGTATTAGGTATAAAGTGTGTATCTGATAATTTCGAGAGACAGATTAAGTTGAGAGGATTGTTCAATTAACTGAATAAATGCATGAGCAAGATATATTAGAAAGCAAAAATGATTAAAACTAAATAGCATAGTTTGCACTCACGTAATGAAATAGTTTTATTGTGATATTCAATGATTTTAGCATAAGGTTTGTAGGTATATAGTATATATATAGTGTGCATGCATTTTTATTGACTGTTGTAGGTACAAATCGAATTACGTAGTGGATGATGTATAGACCTGTGGTCAAATGTGTAGGGATTTGGAAGGTTTTTGAATTAACAAAGTTTAAAGATAATGTATAATAATTTAAGATGGGTTTACGGTTATAAAATCTTTTAAGTTTAAGTCAGTTATTGTTATTATTATTATCATTATTATTATTATTATTATAAAATCCCTTAAGCTCAAGGTCAATTATTATAAAATTCTAAATTACAGGTATCGTTTAGTTGTCGGAAAATTAACCCAAAAATGGGTCATTTAAGTGACTATAGTTACTAATATCTAATTGTAAAACACAATAAAACTTAAACTTTTAAGTTCAAAGAAATGTATAATGGTCATCAAAGAGTTAAAAATAAAAAAACACAACTTAACATAAATTGAGCCATCGTACCAAAGAGGAATTAACCATGGTTGAACCATTTCTCTGGTTGACACAGTTCAACTGGGGTTGGGGGTGTTAAAATAAAATGAAATAAAAAGACAAAGTTTGGAGTACGACATTCGGGGGAATTGAGTGACTAAGCGGGGGATATAAGTCTGAAATTGACAATAAGTCTTTCGTGAGCACTTTGCTCTTTTTTTTTAAAATGATTGCTTGTCACACTACTTAGAACAAAAAATTAAAAGAGTTCAACAAACGGAGGGACGGCATGTTCCTCATATACGGGGTGTCATGAAATGATTGGCCCCCCCCCCTGTAGAGCAAAAACTAGAAGAGATAGATAAAAACCGGCGAGACCACTTGAAAGAGCGTTAAAATCTGAATAAAACCATTATATTCTATTCCTGTGATTTTAATTCTTACCAATTTTTTTCCCCGCAGAAACCATGGCATCATCTATTTTGAACGATTCAGAGAAAAAGCGAGTTCTTGACCGCATTCGAGCTGTCACATTTCGTGAAGCAAAGGAAGCTGGTGCAACTTTCATAACTCGACACTGGGTGGCTGAGAGATTAAAAAGATCAGAAGACTTTGTCAAAAGGAATTGGAATAAGAATCCTGAAGATTGTGAAACAGAATTTCGAGGAGGAAGACCGGGGAAATTATCTCAAGAATCGAAAGACTGTGCTTGCTGCAATGCTGCATCACGGCGCCGAAAGAAGAGCTGCTCTGAGGTAGCGAAAGAGATACTTATCCGTCGTGGTAAGATAGTCAATCGGCAACTTGTGCATCAATTTCGAGTTCGCCAAGGCTTGAGTGCTTGGCATGAAATAGCTAAGCCACGGAAGAGTGATCTTAATATTGAAGATCGGCTATGGTTTTGTGATTATCTTGAGGAATGGACGGAAGACAATTTCCTTCACTTGGTTGTCAGCGATGAATTCTTCGTTTATGTCTCCAGAAAACCAAATTTTCAGAATGATCGGGTTTGGGCAACAACTCCTGATGAAGTCCCAGACGACCAGAAGTATCGAGAAATAGTAAAAAATCCAGCATGTGTGGGTGTTTTCATTATGTTCTCTATTCGGAAGCTCATCTGGGTTATCAAACCAAGAGGAACCAGTTGGGATGGGCCTTATTTTCGAAATGTAATTTTAGCCCAACATGTAATTCCGTTTTTGAAAGGCCCCGAGTGTGTTTTGGATGTTGAACAGGCAACCTTTCTTCACGACAAAGCCCCCTGTATGAAAGCACTTGCGACTCAACAACTGCTTAAGGACAATAACATTGATTTTTTCGGAAATAATGAATGGCCTGGCAATTCTCCCGATCTTAATGTCTGTGAACATGTCGGATCCATCATGAAGGATCGGGTGGAGTCCTTAATGCTGGAACAACCCATTCAGAATCGGTATTCAACAGAAATTATGACTGCAAAGATCAACGAAGTCCTTGAAGAAATGAGTCATGATACCGATCTCTTTGAGACACTTCTGGGATCATACCCCCGTCGATTAATGGCCGTCAGAGCTACAAATGGGGGCAACACCCGATATTAAAACAAGTGGTTTTTATTCAAAATTAAACGCTCTTTCGCGTGGTTTTGTCTGTTTTTTTCTATTCCTTTCAGTTTCTTCTGTACAGAGGGGGGCAATCATTTCCTGACACCCTTTACATTACAATAATTACCAAAGTCGTTACAACCTTTGTAAAAACGGTTTTGTTACAATTAATGAATTACATAACTATATATTTATATACGTAACAATGCATGAAAAGGGAAAGACAAATCGGTGAATTTCCGTCTTATAAACAAAGAAAAGGTTAAACCAAAGACGCAACCCGGTCAATTCTGGTTGAATTTAATTCTCTTTTACAACAAAAATAAAAGGTTGAATTAAATTCTTAAATTACATTTTTCTTAAATTAAATTCTCTTAAATTACAAAGAAAAAGTTGAATTCAATTAACTGCATTGAAAACTAACTTGGGACTTGAAATAAAAATGACTTGGGACTTAAAAACTAACTTTTTTCAAAACTAACTTTTTCAAAACTAACTTTTTCAAAACTAACTTTTTCAAAACTAACTTTTTTCAAAACTAACTTTTTTCAAAACTAACTTTTTTCAAAGCTAACTTTTTTCAAAACTAACTTTTTTCAAAACTAACTTTTTTCAAAACTAACTTTTTTCAAAACTAACTTTTTTCAAAACTAACTTTTTTCAAAACTAACTTTTTTCAAAACTAACTTTTTTCAAAACTAGCTTCTGTAATCTCTGGGGCGGTTGTCCCTCTTGGATGCAACCTATTGACTTGACCTCTTATCAAGTATTTCTATAAATCTCTGGGGCGGTTGCCCGTCTTGGCGCAACCTTCTAACTTGACCTCTTATCAAGTATTCTGAAACTTAAACTGTCTTGCACTTGAACTGCTATCAAGTGAAGATTAACTGAAAACGGAAAATGACTGCACTTGATCTTTATCAAGTGGAGACTATTAACCTCTGGGGTTTGGTTGACCCTCTTGGTGCAACCTTCTGACTTCAAAAACTGACTTTAAAAAATGACTTCAAAAATGACCAAAAAATGACTAAAAAAAAATGACTTCAAAATTACTTCAAGTATCTTTATAAATCTCTGGGGTTTGGTTGTCCCTTTTGGTTACAACCAACTGAAACTGTCTGAAAACTGAAAATGGAACTTGAAACTGCTTCAAGTAACTCTATAACTCTATAAACTCTCTATAAACTCTCTTAATTTGCAAGTCAATTCAATTCAGTAATTGAAAAAAATTTGCAAACAAAAAATTAAAAAAATGTAAACAACATTTCACTCGAATGTACGGGAAGGTACATAAAATAAAATTATTCTATACTGAATATAATAGTGCAAATAACTGTGACAATTGACTGCGACAATTGACTCTGTGACAATTGACTCTGCGACAATTGACTCTGCGACAATTGACTCTGCGACAATTGACTCTGCGACAATTGACTCTGTGACAATTAACTCTGTGACAATTAACTCTGTGACAATTAAATCTCTTCGATATTAACTCTCTTTGAAATTAACTCTTTGAAATTAACTCTCTTTGAAATTAACTTTCTGTTAAAATTACTGTTTCAATAAAAACAAATGTATCACTGGTGTATGGAATGTTCACTGTGTTTCTTGTGAATTCTGACTTGATACTCATTATTAACTGTTAATAATACTGACTTTTCAAGTGTTTATAAATTACTTAAAAAAACAAAATGTACTTAACA
>JAJOZX010006066.1:0-175000 GCA_023014485.1 Bathynomus jamesi
GAGAATTATAAAGAGACATTACAGTGTCCTTGTTCCGAAACTGGAACGGTCTTTTAATATAGCCTACGTAATATTTTTAAGGCCCTCTTTTCGACTTCTGCACAATGCTTCGACGGTTTCAGATCGTTGCTGATATACTGTAGACTCCTAAGTCTTTCTCTAGATCGGTCTCAGTCAAGTTCCTTCCCAAGAGAGAGTAATCGGTCTTCGGGTTTTTATAACCTATGTGCATTACCTTACATTTGTCCAAGTTAAATGGCATCTGCCAAGTAGCAGACCATTCGCCCAACCTGTTAAGATCGTTCTGAAGCGTTCTTACGCCCTCCTCAGTACCTACACTACTTCCTAATTTCGTATCGTCTGCAAATTTGGAGATTGCACTTAGAAGCCCGACGTCTATATCGTTAATATAGATGATAAAAAGTAAAGGACGCAGAACGGAACCCTGAGGGACACTACTGGTGACGGGCGCCCACTCCGAAGCCACTCCATTTATTACCACTCTCTGCTTTCTATCTTTTAACCAATCCTCAATCCAGTTCGAAACGAGCCAGGTGATTCCTAGTCCTTTGACTTTAGCCATCAATCTCACGTGATGGACTTTGTCAAAGGCTTTTTGAAAGTCGAGATACACTATATCTATTGCCCTACTTGCATTGTACAGTGTATGCATATTATGGAAAAACTCTAACAGGTTTGTCAGACAGGATCTATGTCGCTTAAATCCATGTTGAGAATAAAAAATTAGATTGTTAGATTCAAGGTGATACACAATACGTTTTGTAATGATGGATTCCAACAGTTTACCGACAACTGATGTTAAACTGATCGGGCGGCAATTACAAGGATTTTCCCTATCACCCTTTTTGAAGATTGGTGTTACATATGCTAACTTCCAGTCGGTTGGAACGTTCCCTAACTCGATTGATTGTTTGAATATGGTTACTAAGTCGTCAACAACATTGTGGCTAACCTCTTTTAATACCCTTGGAAGAAATAAGTCGGGGCCAGGTGATTTGTATTTGTTCATCTTATCAATTAATTGCTGTATCTCATTTTTCGTAAAATTTATGGTCTCTACGGGATGGTCACCGTCATATGTAATCCGAGGACTTGGCACTTCTATTGTGTCTTCCTCCGTGAAGACTGTAATGAAGAACTCATTTAACATATTAGCTATATCTTTATCACCGAATTTCAGTACGCCATTTCTATCTTTTAAGGGCCCTACAGAATTTTTAATTGGCTTTCTGCTATTAACATGGGCAAAAAATTCTTTAGGGTTAATTTTACAGAGTGAGGCAACTCTAGCTTCTTCATCAAGTTTGGCTTATCTAATTAAGGACTTAACCCTCCTACGTAGGTTTATATAGTTTTCTGAATTAGACTGGTTGAAATGCGACTTAAGTAGTTTGTAGGCTCTATTTCTTCTCGTAATAGCACTGCTAATTTCGTTGTTAAACCATTTCGGTGACTTTGTTGACAAGGAAACTATTTTAGTGGGTATAAAAGTGTTCTGTAATATTCTAAATTGATCCCTATATGAGCTCCAGGTGACATTGACATCCTCACTTATTAGAACTTCAAGTGTGTCTAAACTACTTCGGAAGCTTTCAAAATTTGCTCTTGAGAAATCCAGTCTTTCACGAGTCTTTTCGCGTGTATTAACTGGAACCCTGAGGTCAAACCTAATCAAATTATGATCGCTGTTATTTAAATTTTCACCAATAGTTAGGTTAGAGACTAGGTCATCTTCGTTCGTGAATATGAGGTCTAGTTTATTATTACCCCTTGTAGGACTGTCAACCCATTGACTTAATAAGTTATCATCGACAAATTCCAACAATCTTGAGCCCTCAGCATCAGCTGTTTTGTTTTCCCAATTTACATTACCACAATTAAAATCACCAAATATCACACTGATCTTATTATTCACTATTCTGCTTAATTTGTTATACAAGTTTATATCCTTATCAACGGTGTAGTGAGGTGGCCTATATACTAGAAGTAAATGCACTACTTCATTATTTAGGTTTAGATCAATTCCCAACATTTCATGAGCAGATACGATATTACTGTTTACCGGGTGCAGGAAGTCCCGAGCATACAAAAGTACACCGCCGCCTTCCCTTCTGTTCCTATCTTTGTGAAACATTTTGTAACCTACCATTTCAAATTCTACAAAATCCCTTGATTCAGAATGAATCCAGGATTCCGTTATTCCTATGATATCAAAGTTCTCTGTTTTGACAAGCACTATAAATTCCATTAGTTTGTTTCTAATTGACCTAGCATTGAAGAGCACAGTTTTGAATAATTTTAAGTTGTGATTTTTCCTAACTAGCCTGAGTCGTTTCCCGACGCAGTTGAACCAACTACTGGGGGAGTGGAACCAACTACTGGGGGAGTGGGACCAACTACTGGGGGAGTGGGACCAACTACTGGGGGAGTGGGACTACCTGCTGTCGGAGGGGGATTACCTGCTGTCGGAGGGGGATTACCTGCTGTTGGAGGGGGACTAACTGCTGTTGGAGGGGGACTAACTGCTGTTGGAGGGGGACTAACTGCTGGGGGAGGAGGACCTACTGCTGGGGGAGGAGGACCTACTGCTGGGGGAGGAGGACCTACTGCTGGGGGAGGAGGACCTACTGCTGGGGGAGGAGGTTTAACTGTTGGGGGAGCAGGATCAACTGCTGGTTTGGGGGTCCTAGTTTAAAAAGATTATACAAATTAATGTTCAGTAAATCACCAAACTTCTTTTTCCCCTTCTGATTAAAATGTATCCGGTCCGAACCAAAGTATTCCCCATTTCCGTAGAATGTAGGCCAAAATCAACAAACTTTAGGCCTTTTTCATCACACATGCGTTTAACTTTTATTTGTGCTAATGGCTTTACTTAGAGTATAGTCACTAGCACGCATTCGAGGGAGAATTCCTACGACCATACCCATATCTATCCTATCCTTAACCTTGTCGGTTAGGATCTTGAATTCTTTTATAATGGACTCTGTCTGCCCTCCTGTCCCTCCCAGAAAAACGTCATTGCCACCAACATGTACTGTACAATGGTGGGGCAACTCTTATTCTTGATATTAATTTTGACTAATTCCCTATTAATTATCTGGCTTGTGGTATCCGGAAAACATCGGAGTTTTCTCTTGATCACGCGTCTTGCTCCGAAAAAGTCCCCTTGATTCCTTACCATAGAATCCCCAATTAAAAAGGATTCATCCTCCTCGTCAGCAAGTAAGTGAAACTTAATTTTGACGGTAATGGGTTCCGAATCCTTATGTTTTGGTTTTGGTTTGGAGGGTCTTTTATTTTTGACCAATTTGAATTCTCGTTCCTCCGTTCTATTTTCCGGAATATTCACCGTGTTTTCCAAGCGAGCCACGCTTTGTTCTAGATGTTTAACCTTCCAATTTATATCTGCTGATGTGTTTTCAGTTTGATCTTGTCCACTGGGTTGGATTTCCACTGCTACAACCCGAGCTTCAAGCTTTTTTACTAATTCCTTCAGCTCTTTCACTTCCTTTTCGTGGTTTTCTCTAAGTTTACAAAACAAACATACACTAAGGGATGTGATGTCGCTGATACTACCTTCGGGGAAGTCGACGCACCAATGATTAACTTTACATTTAAAGCATTCCGCTTTCAATTTAGCTGGCCCTGTCATATTTTCTCTTTTTTTTACGATACGTTAATTTAAATAATTCAATATGTTACTTTAAATAATACAGTATGTTACTTTTAAATAATACGATACGTTACGATATGTTTGTAAATAATACAATATATTACTTTAAAAAATACGATACGTTCCTTTTAAATAATACGATACGTTACTTTTAAATAATACAATATGCTACTTTAATTAATATAACGAATGGTGAGAGGGGTAATGGTGAGTGCGGAAGTAAACACGTGTTACAGAACGGAAACTGAGTTGAATACAGAAATTAATGGAACCTGTGGGTTGCCGTTAGTAACAATGCAGTCTGATATTAATTTAAATAATACAATGCTATTTTAATTAGTATATTGGTTAGTGAGGGAGGATTGGTGAATGCAGAAATACGAAATAAATACGCGTAGACGAGTGGCACGTGTTTCAGACCGGAAATGGAATTGAATACGGACCTAAATGGGATCTGTAGGGAGCCGTTTATAACAATGCAAAATGATGTTACTTTAAATAATATTAAATGTTATTTTAATTTATACAACGGATCGTGGGAGAGAAGTAGTGAATGCGGGAATTGAACCTGCGAGAGCACGTGTTACAGATCGGAAATGGACCTGCGAGAGCACGTGTAACAGACTAGTAAAGACCGTCTAAAAAATGCAAACTTATTTCACGTTAACTTTCCCAGAGAAATTCAGCCAAAAAAACAGAATTTAAACAATACGGAATTATGTTCGTTAAAACCGGAAAAGGAATAAATTAAGTCTAATTAATAATAAATTAAGTCTAATTATTAAGCAATAGTGCTTGGCCTAATCTCAATAATAAAGTAAATAAATATTATACTTATCTAACAAATTTTATAAAATCAAACTTTGTCACTTAGTCACTATTAAAAAAGGTACTGGAGAGACCACACAGCACGTCCGCCTCCGATGAGAGAGAGAGAGAGAGAGAGTTGTACATATATAGGACAAACTTTGCTTTCGATGGCTTCGGCCCGAATTGTTCATTCTGGCGAAGGCCAAACTTTTTGCCTCGCCCTCGACCTACGGCTTAACGGGGTACATATCAGAGAGAGCGCGAGAGAGAGATCCCTGCTAGGGCACCGTGGTTACCCAGTTATCTACCCCCCTGTCGTGTGTACGTAATACTTTATGAGCGTATAGACAGGTGTGTACATGCCAAAACGAAGTATACACTGTGCCAACTGGCTGATAGTGCCTGGAGGCACCGGCTGATTAAGCTAACTGGCTGATTAGGGACCTATAAGGCAGCGTGCGCTCGGCTGAAGTCTTTATATGCGCTTGGCTCCTGTCAAGTGAACAAGTCTCTTCCTCTCTTTCCTTCTCGCTCTCTCTCTTGGGGGATAACTCCGCCTCCAAGTTGCATAACCCTTGTTGCTCTTGCTCTAACCCCTCCCCCTTTGGGGGTGGGTTGGCACTGGCAATCTTGCAACATTCCCGCTCCCCCCTTTGTTGCATAACTTATGCAACATTTCCTTTGCAACATTGATCAACATTTGCAATTGCATTGCACTCTCTCCTTTTGCGCCCATACTACTCAAAGCGATGATGACCTGAAGGAGCTGGCTTAAGAAACAGCAACTAAACATAAGATAAATATAGTGGAAATAGATTGGCAAGAGTATTGTGTATATACTATATACTATACACTGTATACTATATAGTGTATAGATTTACCTGTTTTACGGAATCACATTGACATTGTGAACGCTTTTTGAATAAACATTCTTTGTTCTTAGTAGTTTTTTGAGGAATTCCCCTTTTAATTTTCGTTAAAGGTACTGTACAAGGAATAAATTCCGGAACAGTTCCAAACAATATATTAGCAAAATGTAAGCATATTTCCCTCCAGCAAGAAATGACTGAAAACAAATGCAGCTTCCTTTTATCACGAAAAACGAAATTCTCTTTGTACGAAAAATTTCTACAAAATAATAATGAATAACTGTGATTCGGAGACTCCATTAAAATCAACTTAACCAGTCTGAACAATTAACGCAAATAGAATTATTTAAAAAAAAGAAAGGCATTAATTCTACGAATGAAGTGCTCGGAATACCTTCTGAAATTACAAAGAAATGAAAGAAGTTGGTCACAAGTCGTGTCATGAAGCCATACCTGGTTTCCTTACTTTTATTATGTACAGTGCTTACAAGAAGTCTCACGCCTCTATCTCGTCCCAAGCTAGTCTGTTAGGTATAAAATGGGCGGTCCTTATGGCAGCGGAGGTGTGTTCGGATTGGTGCACATAACTGCTCTAACCCAATCAATGACGTCATTATTAGATCACTTCTGATACATTTTAGTGTTTAAAATACGAATGATTAAGAAGCAGAATGAGCAAGTTTCGGGATGTTGGGATGGTTATGGAGCAATCCTAGTCATCATAATATTAACTGGGCATTACATTATACCGTCTCAATATATACTGTAGACTATAGAGAACGACTAATTCGGCAAATATCCCAAATCATGGCATGATACCTAAGTTATTTCGACGCAGGTCTAAATTATTTGCTCAAATGCAATTATTGATATTAAGTAATTGTTGGGAATTGTTGTCAATATTGTTGTTTGTGATACTGTACATATCCTACGTGAAGAATCTAATGACCAAATTCCTCAGTGAACCTCTCACGCGCTCGCATTTCGAGGAAGTCACGGTCGTCTCACTAATAGATAGTTTATCCATTGTTTTAAGTGGTAACCTATTAAACGAACTATGTTAAACCTATTCCATCTTATGAAAGTCATTAGTCTAAAGCAAGACTGGTGGGCCGTGAATCAGAGAAATTTGCATTTGATTTGTTCATCGTAATTATTACATAATATAGTATACTGTATATAGAAGTATATAAGAGTTTATTGGTAGCATATCATATGACAATTCCCATAAACATGTGATGACCTCGATGTTGCCAGTTTTTATTTTTTTCTTGAAACTATTACCTTTTCATAGTTTGTTTCAACAATGCATATAGTATCATCTCCACGAGCGTAGACATTGCAAGAAAAGATTCTAACTAAGGATAAGAAGTTCTTTCATGGTCACAATATATACTTTTATAGATGTCAAACATAAAAATATAATAAAATTCTATATTAACATAAATATATATTCGATACACATTTACGTCATAGCTTTAACATCAGTATTTCGCATAGCTTCCTCCAGCATCAATAATTTCTTGCAATCGTTGCGGCATAGAAGAGGCCAGATTGTAGGGAATGTTTGGTGCTCGGCGTAAGCTCTCCCAACTATTCCTCGTGTGAGCTAAAAGTGCTTCAAATGTTCTTTCATTGCGTTGCTCCCATTCGTTAATCATTATTGCACAAAGGTTTTCAATCGGATTCAAATCAGGAGAACGTGGTGACAGAATTAGATTAATAATCTCTGGGTGATCTTCGTACCACGCTCTCACAACGTTACTCCTATGAATGGGACTGTTATCTTCCATTAAGTAAAATGGTTCCGGTGCTGGAACCAGATACGCACGAACACTGGGTAGCAGCACCTCTTCCAGTATCTGGCAATATTGCTGTCCAGTAAAGCGTCCATCTACTTGAGTCAAATCTCCGACACCATATCCAGACATCCAGCCCCACACACCGAGATTGATGTGGCCACTACGTTTGCTCGGGAAAACATTTCATTCTTCATAGCGTTTTCCGCGCTGCCTCCAACAATGCAGGGAACCATGACTATCTGTTGAAAATGTTTTTTCGTCACAGTACAACTTTTCTCCAGAATTCTTCCTCCTGCGGCAAGTATTGCAAGGCAAATCCCATCCGCGCCTCTTTATGCTCAATCGTCAATGCAGGTTTTATAGCTGGACGGCGAGAAAAATACCCTGCCTCGTGAAGTCTGTTGTTCACTGTATTTGCGCTACAACGAAGGTTCAGGTCTCTGTAAATATGTGTCGCTGGAACAAACGGATGCTCTCTGGTATGATTAACAATCGCAGCATCTTCCTCTTGAGATGTTGAACGCGGAGGACCAGACCTCGGCAAAGTAGCGATTGAGTTTTCTGCTTCATACCGATGAATCCACCGTTCCACAGTGCTTCGATGAACGTCTAGTCGTCTTGATATTTCTCTTATTGGCACACCATATTCATGTAATGTCACCATTGCTCCCCGCATTGCCTGGGTCGTCTCGTGGTGCACAGACGGCCTTTCCATCTTTGTGTAAATGGCTTATGTGAAGCGTGGTGGGACGATAAAGGAAATGAGGATATCATGCACCCCTTCTGAAATTGATTTCGGTTGTGAAGGGTACCAACCCTTCGAATGGTAATAATAATCAGCCAATTTCCTATTTTGTTGAACATATGCATAAAAAATTCGTCTTAAAAGCCAAGGATCCAAAGATTGTCAGCAATAGTTTATATCCCAACTGAATATAGTCAGCCATCAACAGTATAATCATATTTTATTTCCATGACTACTCATAACTACTCTGTCATAGTAAATAACCTTATTATGACTTTGGTAGTAGTGGTAATTCTGAGTGGCGGCCTCTAGCCACATACGTTAAACCTATCAGTGCGTCTAAGACCAGACTCTTCTGTTTCTGTCAATTCATTGTTAGTTTAAGGTATTTTGCTCTTTGTCTTTCTAGGTCTAGGGCATTAAAATAAATATTTGAGTTTGTGTTTAGTATTTCATATGAATTTCTCTCCTCTCCCTTAACCCATCCCCGCGTTCATTTTAGCCCCCTCTCTCCCTTTCCTCCTCCCTTCGTAATTCCCCACCCACCCTCGTTTCCTTCGACATAGCAACGCTTACCTCCATCCTCATTCCACTTCCTTCATTGAACCTATTATCGCTTTTACTGTCCCTTCCCTCCATCCTTCAATGCCAGCGTTCTTAAACCTAGCACATAAATTATGTAATATGGAATCTAATACCTTAGATCTCTACGCATTCATGTTACTTGAAGACGCTTGTGTCTTAGGGGAATCTAAGTGTTGAGAGTGGGCTTGGGGGTAGTCCAGAGATTATTACAGATGACCTTGAACGCTCCAACTATTTAAAAATGATTATTTATTACGCACATCATATAGCATAATACACACATGAATTTAGGTATCTCTTACACTATAGGAATGGAATTGAATCCTACCAGAGTTAAAAAGTCGCAAAATATGATAGATTAGTTTGTATTAAGAGATCACTAAGAGAAAAGGGTTTGGGGTAGAGCGGAAGGCAGAGAGTATATTTTCCCCGAGTTTCGGTTATTATTAACGTTATATGGATACATTGCCGATGTCCCTGCTGAAGATCTCTGGTGGGATGCGGTGTGATCAGAGAGAGAGAGAGAGAGAGAGAGCTTTTAAATGGTTTGTTGGTAAGGGCTTCACGTATGTTATTTTAGTCCAGGGTAGTTTATGTGGAGGTGTTAACGTAACTTGCACTTGGGACTGTTAATTGTAAGACAACTACCATAGCTGCGACTGAGACACATTATCCCCTGCATACTCTATATATATCTATATACAGTATGTCTCTATATATAAATAGATAGAGTGATCAACACAAAAATAGATGTGAACGTCATTGATGGGGTTAGAGCAGTTATGTGCACCAATCCGAACACACCTCCGCTGCCATAAGGACCAGCCATTTTATACCTAACAGACTAGCTTGGGACGAGACAGAGGCGTGAGACTTCTTGCAAGCACTGTACATCACGGCTTCATATTAAGTAGTGTGAAATATTTCTCTATATTTATGCTTTAGGTTCAATTTTGTACTTTCATTAAGTTAATTCAAAAAGTTAATGGAGGATTTTTTTCAATAAAATTTTTGTTTTTAATTAGAAACAGAATTGGTTCATGTAAACAGTTTGTGAATTAATATAAAATTTTATAGAAAATCGGAACGGGAATGAAAATTCAAACTAATTTTCACCGTAATCAGATCAAAGAAAAAAAATTCAATATTTTGGTCGAGTTCGAGGCGGTATTAGAATCAAAGACTTTTATAAGAATTTGAATTGGAAGTGACTCCCGTAGTCTTATTTGAGAGTGGAATTGGAACTGAAAATCGATTTTAGCAATGTCGTAATTACCCAGCTATAGTTCCTTTTCTCCCGATTTATTTTTATGAGAATTTGAAACGCGTAGGGAAACAAAACAAATTAATAGGCCTATCCGGTTCTATGTTGGGAATCAGGCCCGAGGAGAGGGGGGACAGGGGGACAAAATCCCAGGGGCCCGAGCCTCTGGGGGGTCCCGGACTGTGAAAAAAATTACATTACAAAATAACTTTTGGTATAACTAACGTTATACAATATTTGGCTCAATTCTTCATTGTTTTAAGGTGAAGTTAGCATTATGGAGTACAAATATAAGTTTGGAGAAAAACATGAAAAAGCAAAAAAAGGTCAGACTTGTAAGAGACCTAAACTTTGATGATATACTGTAATTGAAACATCTGCTCACAGAAAAGCCCGCAAAGCATCGTTAAATAAGTTGTAGACTTGTAGACAATTTCACAACTACAGTAGACTGATTTGGTGTTATGTGTTTTTATTCAAACGTATTAACCCTACTAAAGAATGTTAAGTTTTTTCCGCTTATCAACAGTTTTAATTTTTAATAAACATATTAAAGAACTATTTCGTTCTAATAAATATTTTTCAGTTATTGCCACTCATTCTCACTCTAAATTAACCCTAAGCCACTTAAAAAACTTATTAGAAAATTAGTAAAATTTTGTTGGTATGGAGATTTAGGAAGTGGAGGCCTGATCATGCATCTTGCCCCGGGCCCAGTGCCAGCTCTCAGCGGCCCTGTTGGGAATACGTCCTCTCTACCCCCTATCGTGCTTTAAATACCCGCCTAGACGGAGTAAAGCATTCGTATATAGTATATAATATTCAGCATATACAGACTATAACAGCCATGACATCGACAAAACAAAAATCGCATAAATAAAAAGAATTGTAGACCACAAAATACGCATACGGTTCTTTTCAAGAAAATGCGGTCTATTCACCAAGAAATTTTGGGTATCAAATCAAATTCACACGACAGCATCAAAATATCGTTACCAAATCACTCAGTTAAAACCCAACAAGATAAAGAGAAAATATCTTTATTTAAATTTAAAATTCAATTTCATAAATTTAAACAGTAGAGTTTAAAATAATATTTGAAACTCCCGACCTTCGCAGTCATCAAGGCTATATAGCGCATAAGTTTGTGTTATATCCTAGAATTGTGGATTATAAAGTTCTACTTCGTTTCACCGCATTTTAGTTAAATAATTTTCTTTCATTTTAAAGGAAATAAAAAATCCATAAATCCTTATTTGTAAATTGAGTTTCACTTAAGACTAAAGCCCTGAAGGATTACCTTCATTCGTTACCTAATATCTGGCCCTGTCATTTTCTTTCCAGTTGTCCTGAAGATATATACAGTATACACACACACACACACACATGTGTGTATATATGTATATATTTATATATATATATATATATAATAAACTCGACGAGTCAAACGCCTTTTCTTTGAAAGGTCAAATACACATTTTTTTTAAACATGTCTTTCAAACATAAGTAATAAAACACAAAGAAAAGAGAGGATGAAGTTTCCAGAAGATAAAAGTCTAAAACTCTGGAAATGGCTGTCAGAAACCGTTTGATTAATGATGTTCTTCGTTCTGTATGGAAATAAAATAAAAACTAGTTCATGACAGTTTTTCAGAAATTGACTTCAAACCAATTCAGATTTACGCAGGTAATACATACATACATACATATATATCGGTTGCACGTGTTTCGTTTGAATTCGAATGAAAATGGTATTACAACAAAAATCTTGCAGTTAATCAGTTTTAAGATGTGCCAATATTTAACTGAATATATAGTGAACACAATTGTACTTCTCTTTAAGTAGTAAAATCGTGGCGCATATCAAAATAAAGTAAATAAAAACAAATCATTTAAACCTATACAGTGTTTTTCCGAGTGTTTTCGTTTTGAAATGAAATAGTTGCGCATCGAATGGCAATACTTCAGGTATCCCCCGCGGCCACACTCCCGGGCAACAGTCAGTGAGAATCTACAGTATGCCACATCCTCCATCCCCCGGAGTAACGGAAAACTCCCCCCCCCCCCGCCAGTTTTTGAGTAAAACCAAATACCTCTCTTAATTACCTTTTTTAATTAATTTTTGGGCACCATCTTTTACCTACTGTTAGTAACATGGCAACGGCAAATAAATTCCTACAACCCTGTGGGTACTGTAAGAAAATAACAGATGAAGCAAAGGCAATTAGGTGTGACCTCTGCTAAACCCTTTTCGAATTAGGATGCCTGAAATGGTAAGATGAAGAAATCTCTCTTACTGTACAACAGGCGCTAAACAGCTAAATAGGATAAAGTTTTTCTGCAAAAAATGCATGATCGAAATAAACTCTTTTACGATCTTTAAATCAGAAAAAGACGCTAAGGAGAAAGAAAAAGTGGAAATTGTGAATAGCTAACAGAGAAAAATAGAAGAAACGAGGAAAGTAAAAGAGGAAACTGATAAAAACTGGGAGAAGCAAAGGAAACGAGGAATAGGGAAGCAGAAACAAAGAAGGTACCAGCACACAAGGAGGGCGAGAATATGAATGAGAGTATAAATACAAATGCAACGAGAGTAAAAATGAAACACAGGCACAAAACCTAATCCAAAAAGCTCAAATAGAAAACATTAGCACCAATTGGAAAAAACAAGTAGAAAATCAAGAAATTAGACTGAAACCGTCAAAAACAAAGGCCTCAAGTAAAAATATTATGTGAATGCAAATATTATGTGAAAGGAAAGTGTAGATATAAGGGAGGACACTCATATATGAACACGCTCAGTTATGCAATTTCTTCTACAATAAGGGTCATTGTAAATTCGGTGACAACTGCAGATTCAACCATCCAGAAATTTATAAGACTTACGCGACATATAGAACCTGCCAATACGGTAAAAACTGCTCCCACCATCATCTCCCGACAAATTCAAAGGACAATAGGAAAAATGTAAAGAAAAATATGTACACCAATAGCGAAAAAAATGTTTTCAACATCGCAGAAACAATACATCTGCTAAGTCTCATACAGCGCATGCAGTTAGCACAGCTGGGAACCCCAGTCCAACAACATATAACACAGACATATGTATCTAAAGGACAATTGAATGTGCAGCCATTGACATACAGGTAATTATACTGTAATGTAATGTCTGTGTTCATAAAGATAAACAATTAATATGATCGTGAACAGCTTTGAACTCCATGTAGTTTACTAGTCTTATACAGTAATAAGGTTCCATTATGATAACTACAAATCTAAATGAACAGCTACTACAATATAACTTTTTATATACTAGTGAATGTGAAATGTTTGCCTGCAGGAAATTTTCGCGAAAATTTGACAATTTAAACTAATCTTTGCAAGATAGTAAGAAAATAAAACTTAGATCATTAAAATACTTTATTTGAAAAGTAAATTCAGTATACTGTAATAAAACATTGTAAAGTAAAAGCAGTAAAAACATTTTAAATTATACTGTATTACTACTGTATAACAAGAATGTCATGAATGCCGCTAATTTTTCAACCCTTCCGAATGGTCTCCCTCATTTTGTGTAGATTATCCCATACGTAGACAATCCAATTAGCATGAATAGGTTTCAGTGTGGAGAGCTTCAAATCTATCTTACCGAGAGATTCATTTACGTTGAGTGCTGCTGAAACTTTATCCACATACCAATAGGTAAAACTTGCCTTGATATACGACCTCAACCTCGACCAATCACAGTCCAGAATAAATGTCGTCATTAATGACGACATTTTAATCTGTAACATTATAACTAGCAACTGTTGAACGCGAAATTATGATGTCGCAAACTCGTCCAAGGATATGAAAGAGATAAAATTTGCTGCCGCGAAATTAACCTGGTTTACAGTGTATATATACTTATAAACTCATACAATATTATACTAATGTTTGTGAAATGATGTTGATGGGCCAAACCGAGGTGTTGTCATGGTTACTGGCGTGATCTATGTCCATACCATATTTCTACACCGCATGACGAACACCGACTCTGAAAATGAATCCAGCTCAAGATAAAATTGAACAGCGAGGCCTGATAATTAGTATGCGGGAAAAGCAGGCCTATCTGTAGCTGACATAGCCATGGAACTGGGAATTTCGAAGCCACCTGTTCGACGCTGGGTGCAGAGGTGGCAGGAAACTGGGAATGTGCTAGATCGTCCTAAGTGTGAAGCACCAAGAAAGATCACCCCAGGAGAAGACCGGAGAATAATCAACGAAGTGCAGAACGATGCTATCAACAACGCAGTCGCCATCCGGGAGACACTACATATGGGCGTGTCAGTGGACACCGTAAAAAGACGGTTGCATGAAGCAGGATATCACCACCGTACTCCTGCCAAAAAAGAGAGGCTCGAGAAACGACATCATCAGGCCAGGCTCTCGTTTGCTTGCAAGCATATAAATGATGATCTCGCATACTGGAGCAGTTATCTTCTCTGACGAAAAGACCTTTGCGTCTACAACTCACGGTCGTCTTCGGTGTTGGCAACAGGACAACACGAGATATGCCCTCCAAAATATTTACGAAGTGGCACGGAGTGGGCACATGGCAGCGAATGTGTGGGGATGGATGCACCTGCAAGGACTAGGCGAGCTGACTGAGATTCACGGGAGGGTTACGGTAGATCAATATACAGAGATCATGGAAGAGGTGATGCTGCCTTCTGTACGCACGTATGCCTTGCCCTATCCTGAGCAGATTATCTTTATGCAGGTATGTTGTGTTTGTGTTATAGAATATTATACTATTACGAGAGTAAGATTTGTGTATTACACTCATTTCTATGTCCGGTTTCCACATTTACATGGGACGAATAATGGTCATAAAATTGTTCTTTAACTCTTTCAGTACTATGACAACACTTTAGGATTTTATTCTGGATAACTGCAGACTGTATTTATATAACGGCGCATAATTATATTTAGCTGAGAGAAACCCCTAATACAGAGGAGTTAAAACCTATCTCGAATAGTGGGTTACTGATGAAACGTATGGATGAGATATAATTCTACTTTTAATATTTAAAATCCCTTTGCAGGACAACTCTCCCATCCACACCGCCAGGATTGTTAGAAGGTGGTTGGAGAGCAGCGAAATCTAGAACTACTGGACTGGTCTAGTAATGGGTGTGAACTCAACACCATTGAGAACGTGTGGGGGAACTCGTGGGAACCTGGGCAGGAGCGGACCAGCCGCCAGCTGCTGGATCACACTATGGCTGAGTGGTAGATGTTCCGAATGAACCCACACATCATACATAACCATGTTGCATCTATGCCACACAGCTTACAAGATGTAATAGACAATAATGGGGGATGGACCAAATACTAACTAAGAACCGGGTATAGCTGTGCCATTTATGTTAATCTATGGCAAATTGTGATCATTTTGTATGATAAACTAATTAGTAAAACATTCTCAACCATTGCATATTTGTCGTAATAAAAAAATTGGTGTTTTACTTTATATATATTTTTCTTGTTAAGATCTAATAATATCTCCACGTCGATAACACTGGTATGCATATGAAATTTTTTTGTCTGCTGTGAGGGTTTTTTTCAACTCATATTATATAATTCGACCATGCTGAATTCGAAAATGACATTGGTTTTCCTCAATCAGGTCAGGTCTTTTCTCTATTGGCCATTTATTATAAGTCCAATTTTATCCCCAAATTTATTGATTTTTTTAGCTTAAACACTGTAGATACGAGTAATATTATAAGAACACTCGTGAAAAATGAAAACATTGTGTGAATAAATACTTTTATTCCTACGATGAATATGGAAAAAAGTTTATTGAGGAAGGAATGAAGTTTTTTTGGCTTTCCGTCTGTGTTTTTCTTCGGGCACGTCTCGCTTCAAACACCAGCAATAGTCCGCCAGCATATTGATATCCCAGTTTCCCTGGTACCTCTCTTCCATTATTTTGATATCTTGGTGAAATCGTTCACCCTGTTCCTCACTATAATCCCCGCAATTTTCAGGAAAATAGTCCAAGTGGGACCACAAAAAGTGCATTTTTATGGACATGCGCGACCCATGAGCTTTGAAAGCTTCCATCAAGTTTTCGACAACGGACTCGTATTCTGGACGTCTACGCTTGCCAAGAAAATCAGTGACAACTGATTTGAATGCCTGCCAGGCATTCTTCTCAGTTGGAGTCATTGCGTTTTCGAACTGAGTATCCTTGATCAAAGTTCGAATTTGAGGACCATCAAAAACCCCAGCATTTAGTTTAGCATCAGATATATGAGGAAATTTACTCTCGAGATATCGGAATGCTGAACTCCTTATTCATTGATTTGATGAAATTTTTCATCAAGCCCAGCTTAATATGAAGTGGTGGGAGCAAAATTTTTGTTGGTGGTACAAGGGGCACTGAAACGACATTATGCGACCCAGGTTCAAAATTCTCTCTGGATGCCCATTCACGCTGTGCATAGTGCTTCTCATCCGCTCGGCTATCCCATTTGCAGAGGAAACATGGGTATTTCGTGTATCCCCCTTGCATTCCCAATACAAATGCCACAATCTGAAAAAAAATGAAAATATTTAAAGAATTTAGAGAATTTGTTCTATCAGATAAAAAAATCTATGCATTGGACTGTATCACTTCTGTGGGGAAGTTAAGTGTTCTTATACGCTCTCAAATAACCTTTGGAAAAACAACATAGTCAATAGCAATAGTTTGCTTATGATATTAGTATTACCTTCAAATCTCCACTGATCCTCCAGTTATGTTGGTCGTATACGAGAGCATCCAGTAAAATTTTCATGTTATCGTAGCTCTCAGTAAGTTGTACGGAATGTGCTACAGGGACTGATGCAACCCTATTCCCAATGTTGAGAAGTACTGCTTTCAAACTTCGTTTAGACAAGTCTATAAATAGCCTCCATTCTGATGCGTTATATGGCAGGCCCAAGGATTCGATTAGCCCCCCAACATTGCAGCAGTACACTAAGGAAGAGGTATTTTCGTCCACTGCAAAAAACTTGCGGAATTCTTCCTCTCGTTTCCTATACCAGGAGAATGTTGTTCCCGGAGCCAGCAAGTTGTCCTCTCGAAGTCGTGAGCCCAAGATCTCGGCAGCTAATTTGGAAAGTCCTAAATCCCTGGTAAGATCATTAAGTTTGGCCTGGTTGAGAGGCCTCGGCTCATTTGAAGCGGTATTTTGAAGTATATACGACTGGGACTGGTCATTGGCATTGGTCATTGATTCATCATCAGAATCATCGAAGTCCAGGGTTTGAGGTGGGTCGGGTATTGGAATTCCAGGACCATGGGGTACAGGTCTCATAGCAGAAGGAATGTCAGGATATACAACAATGTGTTTATTCTTCTTGTTAACTCCTGAAAATAGAAACACAGAAACATGGATATAAAACTTGCATATGAAATAGAAGAAGCATTCAGACAGTGGCGGCTCGTGAGGGAAGGCTGCGGTCTGTAAGATATGAAATAGGTCGATGGAGTCTGTATATTTTCTTTCTTTTTCATTCATATTGTCCCTTCGGGGACAATATGAATGAAAAAGAAAGAAAATATACAATCATTGTATATGTAAATGTAACTTGTATAACAATATGTATGTGTAAATGTATTTTCTATAACAATATGTATATGTAAATGTATGATTACCATTATGGTGAATATTATGCTATATATGGTGAATATTACATTATGGTGAATATTATGTCAAGTTTCATACGAGGATTTCAAAATATTTAAGAAAAATAAATTTATAAGCCCACCTTGGAGGTTTGTCATGCAGAAATAGCAATCTTCTCAAATTTTCAATGCACGTCTTGCAGCACATATGAGGGGCGAAATTTTTGTCCTGGTCCCCTAGCTTAATTCCAAAGTATGCTCTATACATTGTCTTCACAAATTTAGTGATTTGGGACTGGTTATTTGGCATGGTAACCGTCCCACATATGTAGCAGAATCTATTGGGATCATTTTTACACGCTCTATTCATTATGAAATATTTTATCTATATGCCTGAAAAGTAAAAAAAGATATTATACAAGTGAAACAAGTGATGATAGATGTTACTGTTCCAATTCCGCTTTGACAAAATCACGAAAAATTCTATTTTACTTATGAGGCCATAGCCGGATAACCTGAGCTGATTATGAAAAACGGATTGCAGATTCGAAATCAGCAGGAAAAGCTCTATAAGAATCACTTACAAAACCCTTGACAGCAAAATTGATGCATACCAGTGATAATTCACAGGCCTGCGAATGAGAACTTTGTAAGAGTTGTTTTCTTACTAATAACTGATTTTATATAATTCATCTACGGTGATTTCGAATAAGGTGTCCATTTTTTACTATCGCGTAAGGATTTTCTGCAAACTAGAAGGGAACAAAACAACAACATAAATAAATATTGTTTATTTCAATTTACATCTAAGAAACTATTTCAGAAATGAAGCCTTATATATATAGAGAGAGATATACAGGGGTTGGACAAAATAATATGAACACCTTGATAAATGGCGGTTTTTATTCTTAATATGGAGTTGGTCCTCCTTTAGCGGCAAAAACAGCTGCAATGCGTCGGGGAATTGATTCATACAGCTTTTGGACAGTGGCTAGAGGAATCCTGAGCCATTCTTCGAGCAAACTCTGCTCCAGTTCCTCCAAAGACGCCAGCGGTGGGAATTGGCTTCTGACATGCTGCTCCAACTGACACCACAGATGCTCGATAATGTTAAGATCCGGGGATTGTGGAGGCCAATCCAAGCGTTCTACTTCACTAACATGCTCTTCAAACCAGTTTTTAACGACCCCAGCGGTGTGGATTGGTGCATTATCATCCTGGAAGATGGCGCTGCCATTGGGAAACAGCGTTTGGACCATGGGATGGACCTGGTCAGCCAATATTGACAGATAGACCTGGGCGTTAACCCTACCATGCAGTACTACAGCTGGGTCAAGAGTATTCCACGATATTGCTGCCCAAACCATCACAGATCCGCCTCCATGCTTAACGGTTGGGATCAGGCAGTCGGGGTCATAAGCATCTTTAGGCTGTCTCCAGACGTAAACTCGACCGGAACATGGAAATAGCGTAAAGGAGGATTCGTCGGAGTAAACTACATTCTTCCACCGGTCCATTGACCAATTCTTATGGTCATTACACCATTTTCTGCGCCGCTCAATGTTGATGTGCGAAAGGAAGGGTTTGGCAATTGCAGCCCTCCCATGGTATCCAGCTCCATGGAGCTCGCGACGTACAGTTCTGGTCGATACCGGGCTTGCAAGATGCTGGTTAAACTCTGCAGTCACTTTTGGAGCTGTGGTCTTATGGTTCTTTGTCACAATGCGCTTTAGCACCCGGCGGTCTCGATCACACAGCTTCTTCTTGCGTCCACTATTGCATTTGTCGGTGCTTGTCTTTCCATGGTTTTGGTATGCAGACATGACCATAGAGACAATTCCTCTGGATACATTGAACATCTGAGCGATTTTCGTCACCGATGCACCAGCCATCCGCGCTCCGACAATTTGCCCTCTTTGGAAGTCTGACAGGTCTTTCATAACTGCTAATTCATAATTCACTCAGATCTGTAAAAACAACGTGAGGGTTATAACATGACGTATACACTCTCTGTTACGCATTTAAATAGGTTTACCAGTCATTTGACCGTTTACTTTGTGTCTGAGCAGTCCGTAAAGATAACCGGTGAAATCGGCGGGTGTTCATATTATTTTGTCTAACCCCTGTATATATAATATATATATATATATATATATATGTAACCGTTTTTTTGCGCACACCTACAGGTCGCTACAATTGGTGGAGAACAATGCGGTTTTCACCATTCGATGCGTCTTTTTATTGTGCAGTGCCCATGCTAAAAAAAATTCCCTAACATAATTCCTTCCCCCCTTTTAGGGGTACAGTTCTTCCCATGCCTGTACACGCATTTTTTTAATTTTTAATTTTTAATCATAATTTTGGCACAAAATAAGTCAATATTTACTAAACATTTAATATCATTCGATTCACAAAAGATTTATTTATCGATTCAATTTAAGAAAAGTGTATATTTTTAAAATTCATAAAGAACTTTTTGCAAAAAACTAAAAACAAACATGCATTTTTAAAATTCAATGATTTTTATACAAAATATTTTGATATTTTTAAAATTCAATGATTTTTATACAAAATATTTTGATATTTGTTATAATTTTATCATTTTTCGATTCACAAAAGATTTCTTTATCGATTCAATACAAAAAATTACATAATTAAAACGGGCAATTTAAATAAACACGAGTTTAAAGTTAAACGAGCCACACTCGAAATTATTTACCGTGACTTTTGTGCGCTTTATTACTGTGGCTTTTGTACAAATAATTTTAAGTATACACAAACAATTTGATAGGATATTGATTTATCATTCTATTTTTTAGTTGTCATAGAAATACGTTAATTAAGTTATCTGATTAGATGCGCTTTTATAGTTGAAGATCATTTTTAGAAAATTATTTATTTTCTCCACTTTAAAATATTACAAAATTTTTATTAGGTATCCTAATATCATTATGCCTGTCGCTGTAAGTAAGAAAATAGCAATTAAATAATTAATTTTAAAACATTAAATGACGTCATCAAGATCATTACGAAACCTATGGTAAAATTATTGAATACCCGGTTAGGTTCATTGAATGCCAGGTTAGGTCATCTGTACGCCCTTGACGATTGGTTAGGTTAACCCTTTACCGCCGAACGTTTTTGTAGGGTTAAGTCTAAATACGTGTATTTGAAACGGTACGTATTCGACCCAGTCAGCGTTAGAGGGTTAAGTCGTGATATTTTCGTTGGCTTTAACGAAAATATCATGACTTAACCTAACCAATCGTCAAGGGTGTACAATTAACCTAACCGGGCATTCAATTAACGTACCCGGGCATTCAATTAATCTAATCGGGCATTCAATTGACCTAACCGGCCATTTAATTAACCTAATCGGGCATTCAGTTGACCTAACTGGGCATTCAATTAACCTAACCGGGCATTCAGTTTACCTAACCGGGCATATATATATATATATATAGCGTTTAACATCCACCCCAGCAACGCCGGGTCGCTCCGCTATTATTGAATACCCGATTAGCTTCATTGAATGCCCGGTTAGGTCATCTGTACGCCCTTGACGATTGGTTAGGTTAAGTCATGATATTTTCGTTGGCTTTAACGGAAATATCATGACTTAACCTAACCAATCGTCAAGGGTGTACAATTAACCTAACCGGGCATTCAATTAACGTACCCGGGCATTCAATTAATCTAATCGGGCATTCAGTTGACCTAACCGGCCATTTAATTAACCTAATCGGGCATCATTACTATTATAATTTAGCAAAAATGTGTCTGCCTGTCTGTCCGCAGAAAAAACTTTTACGTTTCTGAACCGATTTCGACCAAACTTCGTATGGTGGATGGGGGTGATGAGTAATGAACGAAAATATATGTGTGACCAGCCCTCCCCCCACCACCACCACCAATTACTGGGCCCGAGGGCCCCCAGCACCGCGATAAAACTATAGAAAAGGACGCAGCAATGAAAATCTTGAGCTTCACATTGTGTCAATATTTGTGAAGCTTAAGATTTTCATGACTATAGTTTTATTGACCAAATAATTGTTCAATTATTTGGTCAATAAAACTATAGAAAAGAACGCAGTCATGAAAATCTTGAGCTTCACATCCGAGTTTATCGTATCAAGATTTGTGAAGTTTTAGATTTTCATGGCTGCGTTCTTTTCTGTAATTTTATTGACCGAATAATTGGTTCGCCAGTAATTGGAGGGCCACAGGCACCCCAATTACTGAGGCCCAAGGTGAGAGGAATGGGAACGATATCCAGATAAAGGGCTATTGATGTTCAAAATAAAATACGCCGTAGGCCCACAATTCGGTTTGGGTCGAAGATCCAAGCACCGCAGATCTAGCAAAATCGGCGCGTAGCGCCCATCTTTTGCTAGTTATGTACCTATTTCGCATTGTTATGATAATTACAAATGCAAACAACTTTAAAAAGAAAGAAGACTATTTACGTCAATTACATATTTTCTTGTGAGATCTATGCTTTCTAGTCTCGAATGTATGCGCTGTTCCTTTTCTTTTATGTAATAATTTTAGAGTATCCCGTTTCAACATCCAGCAGTAATCAGTAGGGCGGAGCGTTTTTACACGTTTTTCGATTTTCGTTTTGTAATAGCGCGGAAAAGTGGCTCTTCCACGTCAAAAGTGAGTGTGCAAAATCTCAGAGATTTGCAATAATATCTTCTGCCTCCGCATGCGCGTTGAAAATCCCAAAAATGTGCTAAAATACGCATTTTTTCAATATTTTCTTATAGTTTTAAT
The DNA here is from genome assembly GCA_023014485.1 of Bathynomus jamesi. Taxonomy (NCBI): domain Eukaryota; kingdom Metazoa; phylum Arthropoda; class Malacostraca; order Isopoda; family Cirolanidae; genus Bathynomus; species Bathynomus jamesi. Next base: position 22,209 of record JAJOZX010006066.1, read on the forward strand.
TTTCATCCTACCTTCTTGTAATAGCGAGGAAAAGCATCGTAAAGGTTTATTTTAGACTATTTTTAAATATTTCTGTCCTGCGATAATTTTTTCTGCCTCCGCAAACGTTCCAAAATACGGGAAAATTTACATAAATAGCAATAGTGATTTTATAATGACGCTATTATGGTCAACTTCGGCCCTACACCAAAGTTTATTCGTTAATTATGTATTAAGTAATGCAATTAACAATTCATTATATCATATTTTAGTAATTTAAGAAGTTTATATATTTGAGCAATTAAATAATTTAGGTCCACCAATGCAGTTTACTTTGCATATGCAAGCAGGATACTCAAACTCCTCCCCAGACATAACGTTCTGTTCCCCCTCACTAGCAACACATACACAATGGAGAACAGAAAAACAACTGTCATCAGACCACCTGCCCATCATCATTACAACACATTCTACACTCTGCCCCAACAGCCTTAGGCACACTTACAGAAATTACAAGAAAGCTGATTGGGAACAGTTCAAAATACAGACTGAGGAACAATTCACCACATTAAACAGCACACCCATCATAAACATCAATACAACACTCAAGACATTTAATCAGATCATCAATAATGCAAACAAATACATACCGAAGGGCAACATTAGGAAATACAACCCAAATTACACTAGAGAAATAGCCCACCTTATAAGGCAACGTAACAACCTCAAATATAACACACAAACCCCACACACAGAAGCCATAAAACAGCAGATACAACAGCTCAACACAGAAATAAACAACAAACTCAAAGAAAAACAAACAGAAACATTCAGGGAATTCATTACAACATTAAACCACTCCACAGATACATCTAGGCTATACAAGACTATAAACGGCATTACCCACTCTAACAGCGGCATTCACACCTCACACGCGGCTATCTGTCGCAGCCAAAATTCAATGATTTTTATACAAAATATTTTGATATTTGTTATAATTTTATCATTTTTCGATTCACAAAAGATTTCTTTATCGATTCAATACAAAAAATTACATAATTAAAACGGGCAATTTAAATAAACACGAGTTTAAAGTTAAACGAGCCACACTCGAAATTATTACCGTGACTTTTGTGCGCTTTATTACTGTGGCTTTTGTACAAATAATTTTAAGTATACACAAACAATTTGATAGGATATTGATTTATCATTCTATTTTTTAGTTGTCATAGAAATACGTTAATTAAGTTATCTGATTAGATGCGCTTTTATAGTTGAAGATCATTTTTAGAAAATTATTTATTTTCTCCACTTTAAAATATTACAAAATTTTTATTAGGTATCCTAATATCATTATGCCTGTCGCTGTAAGTAAAGAAAATAGCAATTAAATAATTAATTTTAAAACATTAAATGACGTCATCAAGATCATTACGAAACCTATGGTAAAATTATGAATACCGGTTAGGTTCATTGAATGCCAGGTTAGGTCATCTGTACGCCCTTGACGATTGGTTAGGTTAACCCTTTACCGCCGAACGTTTTTGTAGGGTTAAGTCTAAATACGTGTATTTGAAACGGTACGTATTCGACCCAGTCAGCGTTAGAGGGTTAAGTCGTGATTTTCGTTGGCTTTAACGAAAATATCATGACTTAACCTAACCAATCGTCAAGGGTGTACAATTAACCTAACCGGGCATTCAATTAACGTAATTAACGTAATGTTAAGATCCGGGGATTGTGGAGGCCAATCCAAGCGTTCTACTTCACTAACATGCTCTTCAAACCAGTTTTTAACGACCCCAGCGGTGTGGATTGGTGCATTATCATCCTGGAAGATGGCGCTGCCATTGGGAAACAGCGTTTGGACCATGGGATGGACCTGGTCAGCCAATATTGACAGATAGACCTGGGCGTTAACCCTACCATGCAGTTACACAGCTGGGTCAAGAGTATTCCACGATATTGCTGCCCAAACCATCACAGATCCGCCTCCATGCTTAACGGTTGGGATCAGGCAGTCGGGGTCATAAGCATCTTTAGGCTGTCTCCAGACGTAAACTCGACCGGAACATGGAAATAGCGTAAAGGAGGATTCGTCGGAGTAAACTACATTCTTCCACCGGTCCATTGACCAATTCTTATGGTCATTACACCATTTTCTGCGCCGCTCAATGTTGATGTGCGAAAGGAAGGGTTTGGCAATTGCAGCCCTCCCATGGTATCCAGCTCCATGGAGCTCGCGACGTACAGTTCTGGTCGATACCGGGCTTGCAAGATGCTGGTTAAACTCTGCAGTCACTTTTGGAGCTGTGGTCTTATGGTTCTTTGTCACAATGCGCTTTAGCACCCGGCGGTCTCGATCACACAGCTTCTTCTTGCGTCCACTATTGCATTTGTCGGTGCTTGTCTTTCCATGGTTTTGGTATGCAGACATGACCATAGAGACAATTCCTCTGGATACATTGAACATCTGAGCGATTTTCGTCACCGATGCACCAGCCATCCGCGCTCCGACAATTTGCCCTCTTTGGAAGTCTGACAGGTCTTTCATAACTGCTAATTCATAATTCACTCAGATCTGTAAAAACAAGGTGAGGGTTATAACATGACGTATACACTCTCTGTTACGCATTTAAATAGGTTTACCAGTCATTTGACCGTTTACTTTGTGTCTGAGCAGTCCGTAAAGATAACCGGTGAAATCGGCGGGTGTTCATATTATTTTGTCTAACCCCTGTATATATATATATATATATATATATATATATGTAACCGTTTTTTTGCGCACACCTACAGGTCGCTACAATTGGTGGAGAACAATGCGTTTTCACCATTCGATGCGTTTTTATTGTGCAGTGCCCATGCTAAAAAAAATTCCCTAACATAATTCCTTCCCCCCTTTTAGGGGTACAGTTCTTCCCATGCCTGTACACGCATTTTTTTAATTTTTAATTTTTAATCATAATTTTGGCACAAAATAAGTCAATATTTACTAAACATTTAATATCATTCGATTCACAAAAGATTTATTTATCGATTCAATTTAAGAAAGTGTATATTTTTAAATTCATAAAGAACTTTTTGCAAAAAACTAAAAACAAACATGCATTTTAAAATTCAATGATTTTTATACAAAATATTTTGATATTTTTAAAATTCAATGATTTTTATAAAAATTTTGATATTTGTTATTAATTTTATCATTTTTTCGATTCACAAAAGATTTCTTTATCGATTCAATAAAAAAATTACATAATTAAAACGGGCAATTTAAATAAACACGAGTTTAAAGTTAAACGAGCCACACTCGAAATTATTTACCGTGACTTTTGTGCGCTTTATTACTGTGGCTTTTGTACAAATAATTTTAAGTATACACAAACAATTTGATAGGATATTGATTTATCATTCTATTTTTTAGTTGTCATAGAAATACGTTAATTAAGTTATCTGATTAGATGCGCTTTTATAGTTGAAGATCATTTTTAGAAAATTATTTATTTTCTCCACTTTAAAATATTACAAAATTTTTATTAGGTATCCTAATATCATTATGCCTGTCGCTGTAAGTAAGAAAATAGCAATTAAATAATTAATTTTAAAACATTAAATGACGTCATCAAGATCATTACGAAACCTATGGTAAAATTATTGAATACCCGGTTAGGTTCATTGAATGCCAGGTTAGGTCATCTGTACGCCCTTGACGATTGGTTAGGTTAACCCTTTACCGCCGAACGTTTTTGTAGGGTTAAGTCTAAATACGTGTATTTGAAACGGTACGTATTCGACCCAGTCAGCGTTAGAGGGTTAAGTCGTGATATTTTCGTTGGCTTTAACGAAAATATCATGACTTAACCTAACCAATCGTCAAGGGTGTACAATTAACCTAACCGGGCATTCAATTAACGTACCCGGGCATTCAATTAATCTAATCGGGCATTCAATTGACCTAACCGGCCATTTAATTAACCTAATCGGGCATTCAGTTGACCTAACTGGGCATTCAATTAACCTAACCGGGCATTCAGTTTACCTAACCGGGCATATATATATATATATATATAGCGTTTAACATCCACCCCAGCAACGCCGGGTCGCTCCGCTATTATTGAATACCCGATTAGCTTCATTGAATGCCCGGTTAGGTCATCTGTACGCCCTTGACGATTGGTTAGGTTAAGTCATGATATTTCGTTGGCTTTAACGGAAATATCATGACTTAACCTAACCAATCGTCAAGGGTGTACAATTAACCTAACCGGGCATTCAATTAACGTACCCGGGCATTCAATTAATCTAATCGGGCATTCAGTTGACCTAACCGGCCATTTAATTAACCTAATCGGGCATCATTACTATTATAATTTAGCAAAAATGTGTCTGCCTGTCTGTCCGCAGAAAAAACTTTTACGTTTCTGAACCGATTTCGACCAAACTTCGTATGGTGGATGGGGGTGATGAGTAATGAACGAAAATATATGTGTGACCAGCCCTCCCCCCACCACCACCACCAATTACTGGGCCCGAGGGCCCCCAGCACCGCGATAAAACTATAGAAAAGGACGCAGCAATGAAAATCTTGAGCTTCACATTGTGTCAATATTTGTGAAGCTTAAGATTTTCATGACTATAGTTTTATTGACCAAATAATTGTTCAATTATTTGGTCAATAAAACTATAGAAAAGAACGCAGTCATGAAAATCTTGAGCTTCACATCCGAGTTTATCGTATCAAGATTTGTGAAGTTTTAGATTTTCATGGCTGCGTTCTTTTCTGTAATTTTATTGACCGAATAATTGGTTCGCCAGTAATTGGAGGGCCACAGGCACCCCAATTACTGAGGCCCAAGGTGAGAGGAATGGGAACGATATCCAGATAAAGGGCTATTGATGTTCAAAATAAAATACGCCGTAGGCCCACAATTCGGTTTGGGTCGAAGATCCAAGCACCGCAGATCTAGCAAAATCGGCGCGTAGCGCCCATCTTTTGCTAGTTATGTACCTATTTCGCATTGTTATGATAATTACAAATGCAAACAACTTTAAAAAGAAAGAAGACTATTTACGTCAATTACATATTTTCTTGTGAGATCTATGCTTTCTAGTCTCGAATGTATGCGCTGTTCCTTTTCTTTTATGTAATAATTTTAGAGTATCCCGTTTCAACATCCAGCAGTAATCAGTAGGGCGGAGCGTTTTTACACGTTTTTCGATTTTCGTTTTGTAATAGCGCGGAAAAGTGGCTCTTCCACGTCAAAAGTGAGTGTGCAAAATCTCAGAGATTTGCAATAATATCTTCTGCCTCCGCATGCGCGTTGAAAATCCCAAAAATGTGCTAAAATACGCATTTTTTCAATATTTTCTTATAGTTTTAATTTTCATCCTACCTTCTTGTAATAGCGAGGAAAAGCATCGTAAAGGTTTATTTTAGACTATTTTTAAATATTTCTGTCCTGCGATAATTTTTTCTGCCTCCGCAAACGTTCCAAAATACGGGAAAATTTACATAAATAGCAATAGTGTATTTTATAATGACGCTATTATGGTCAACTTCGGCCCTACACCAAAGTTTATTCGTTAATTATGTATTAAGTAATGCAATTAACAATTCATTATATCATATTTTAGTAATTTAAGAAGTTTATATATTTGAGCAATTAAATAATTTAGGTCCACCAATGCAGTTTACTTTGCATATGCAAGCAGGATACTCAAACTCCTCCCCAGACATAACGTTCTGTTCCCCCTCACTAGCAACACATACACAATGGAGAACAGAAAAACAACTGTCATCAGACCACCTGCCCATCATCATTACAACACATTCTACACTCTGCCCCAACAGCCTTAGGCACACTTACAGAAATTACAAGAAAGCTGATTGGGAACAGTTCAAAATACAGACTGAGGAACAATTCACCACATTAAACAGCACACCCATCATAAACATCAATACAACACTCAAGACATTTAATCAGATCATCAATAATGCAAACAAATACATACCGAAGGGCAACATTAGGAAATACAACCCAAATTACACTAGAGAAATAGCCCACCTTATAAGGCAACGTAACAACCTCAAATATAACACACAAACCCCACACACAGAAGCCATAAAACAGCAGATACAACAGCTCAACACAGAAATAAACAACAAACTCAAAGAAAAACAAACAGAAACATTCAGGGAATTCATTACAACATTAAACCACTCCACAGATACATCTAGGCTATACAAGACTATAAACGGCATTACCCACTCTAACAGCGGCATTCACACCTCACACGCGGCTATCTGTCGCAGCCAAAATAATATCCCAACATACACACAACAAGCTAACATTCTAGTTAATCACTACGCAAAGATAAGTCACTTAAACAGAGACAACAACCAGAAACATGCAGACAGACAAACAGCCAGACACAAGAAAACCTACAGACTCGACACAACCATTACACCCTTCAATACAAACCAGACCACCAAGATCATCAACAACATTAAGAATTCGAAGGCTACTGGACCAGACAACATATCTAACATACACCTTAAGCACTTGGGCCCACAAGGAATACTAGCTCTCACAAATATCAGCACATATTCATACCAACACTGTATTATTCCTGACATATGAAAACAAGGTAAAATTATTACACTACTCAAACCAAACAAAAATCCAACAGAACCAGCTTCCTATAGACCCATTACTTTACTATGCACACCTTCCAAAGTAACAGAAAGACTAATCTTACAAATCACCAACCCACACATTCCACTATCGCCTACTCAACATGGATTCAGACCTCACCACTCAACCACGACATTACTCACTAACCTCACGCAGCACATCATGGATGGCATCAACTCCAGACGACCAGCTCAACGTACACTATTAGCAACAATAGACATTAGTAAAGCATTTGATGCTATCCCACGCTTCCCTCTCATAAAGAAAATACTCAACACAAACCTGCACAATAACACCAAAAGGTGGCTGAGCAACTATCTTTCAGGAAGATACTCACATGTCACATTTAATGGCAAGTCATCCAAAAACAAGCTTTTTCCGAACGGGGTCCCTCAAGGCTCTGTTCTCTCACCAACACTCTTCAACTTATACATGCATGACATTCCAACACCCATAGAGAACAAGCTTACATTATCATCATATGCAGATGAAATCACTCTAACATCCACCCACAACAACATCGACACCGCTACAAATAACCTACAAACATACATAAACAGTATACAAGACTGGCACACACACAATAGACTCAAAGTAGCGCCCACAAAATCAACCATCACCTTGCTTACAAGCAACACAAAAGAACACCAGGTAATTCCACAGCTTACACTAAACAACATCAACATTCCACACACTCACAGGACCAAAATACTTGGGGTCACATACAACACATCATTATCTTTTGCAAACCACATTCAGGATATTAAAAACAAATGTACGTCAAGACTTAACACGCTTAGGGTACTAACAGGCACAAACTTTGGACACCAGCAGGAAACAACATCACTCATATACAAACAATATATTCGCTCAGTTATGGACTATGCTAGCCCATGCTGGGCACCCATTATCTCAAACACACACATAAACACCTTACAGACAATACAAAACAACGCACTTCGTATCATTACAGGATGCACTCAACCAACACCAATAGAACACCTGCACACAGAAACAAAAATACTGAAAGTTAGGGAACATTTAGACATGAGGGGAACACAATTCATGGCAGCAGCGACAACTAACTCACAACACCATTGCCACTACATGTACAATCACGCACCGACACCTCGCACCATTAAGGTAACACCAGAGAGACATTATAACCAAATACTCCATTCCATACCTTGCCCCACAGACATCACACAGTACAGAAAACACATACACACACCTAACCCACAAAGCACTGACACGACTCGGTCCGAATGCGGTCCTAGGTGCGAAGCCGCCACCCATTAACAGGTCAGAGATCAGCCTGAGCAGATCGGATCGAGTTAACTTAGCACGATTCCGATGTGGACATCACCCCAACTTACTAACATATAAACACAGACTAGACAACTCCATAGACGACACCTGCCACCTGTGCCACGACACACCACAAACAATTGAACTCATTATGACAGACTGTACCGCTCTAGCACAACAACGAACACAACACAACATCACTAGTGCGCTGAACCTCTGGTCCACTCCGAAGAGGGCGATCGGTTACCTGCGTGCCGCCGGCTTGCTCGATCAGGGTGGGCTGATCGGCTAAACAACAACAACAACTTTGCATATGCTTGGTTTATTTTTTATGACTTATTATGTAATATGCATGCAGCTCCTCGCTTATTTCGTCAATATTGAATGCACTATATTGACAAAATAACCCAGAACTCACCACGTGGAGGTGGCTGCATTTCGAGTTCCTCCCTGCCCGACTCAACCACCCTACCATTATCGGACTTAGGCTAGTTACACACTGTAGTCACTTTTTGTTTCCATTCTTTGCATTTTTTTTCTGGATTCTAATCTTGCTCTGATAAATCCATCCCTTGCCTCTGAACCGCATACTGCAGCTGAAGCCTCTGTTACCAGCTTTATATGCCGTTCAACCGCTTGGGTGTGGCAAGGAAAGCGTGGGATGAAATCAGGTACATCTGATGAGATATAGTTCAGGATGTCGGAGCGTGATAGAACTTTTGTCAGAGGAGGCTCTGACAGCTCACAAGTTTGCCAGTTAATCATGTTGTAGTACTCACTGCACTGAAAATTCAACGTGGGCAATTTAAACACTCTCACTGCGGCTGACTCAGAATCTCTTGCTTTAAGGATTCTCCTCCATCCTAATTTTCTGATATGTTTTGCTTCATCGTGAATCATACTCAGAACATTCTCAGGATGAGAAAAATAGGAATTTCTCTGAATAACACGATCAACTATTTCTATACAGCGGGCACTCAACGACCTCGAGCGTTGTATCATTTGATAAAGATGTTTGGCTCCCTCTGTTGCTGAAGAATTTCTCTTGATTTGAAACCACATTGGAATATAAACTTTCATAATATAATCCGCGATAGATCATCTCTGTCAACTACAATTTCTTCCGCTTTAACTGCTTCAAACTCAACAACAGGTCTCTCTTCACGATCAATTAACTCTTTTCCTATAGGCCCCGTAAAACTCTGAGGACCTGTTGTTTTACCATCAATGCCAGTCACTATGTGCTGCAAAGGAAGTTCATTAGTGTGAAGCAAACAAATCAGCCACTGGAGTGCTCTCTGAAAGTGCTCTTCAATACTTCTTATCACTCCTCCTTTTGGTCCTGTATTAACTGCGGTCCCGTCACATCCAATGGCTTTAACTTCTGAAGTATCAATCTCATTTGAGCGAAAAAAATCCAAAATTGCAAAAGATATACTCTGTGCTGAGCCAGAAGCGGGAGTTACATGCCCAATATAATGCGAGTTTGGTTCTTGAAGCAAAGTGACATGTTCTTCTGTTATATTTTTTTGATAACCTTTACTGCCAACTTTTTCTTGCACTGCAGTTCTTTCCTTTCTTCCATCGAAATAGATACTCTCCATAGTTTCTTCTTCGTAATCTCTCTTTTGAATGATAGATCTCACTCTTTTTCTAGCTCCCCTTACTTTGCATCTGTCTATTACTGAACTTAAATCTTTTTCGTTTATAATTCACACGTCTTCAAGAACAGCCTAAGCAATTATAGCAGCAGACCTGTCTGACACACCAGTTCTGCCACAAGCTGTAGCCAATGATGAGATTATTCCATCGATTTGATTCTCTGTGTCGGTTCATAATCAGAATCCGCTCCTTCTGTTTCACTTGATGTTGATGACAGTGTTTTAGTTGCTTGTCCTTTACTGCTAGATGGTTTTGATTCATACTGTTTCATTCTCTGTTGTCTTCTAGCAATAGTTGCTAGATCTTTACGAGTTTGTGAAACATCAAGAGAGCCTATTGCCAATTTTCTTGTTGTTCTCTGATCTTTAAGGAAGTCTTGTTCAATTGCTGGAACCTTGAGATGGTTTTCACATGAACACTTATCAAAATTTTCACATTTGCAAGCACTGATGTCAAATAATTTGTTTTCTGCCTCATTTTGAAATGTTTGTAATTTAATTTTGAATAAGTCACTATCTTGTTTCCTTTTTATTGACTTTAGAAGGTTTTGACATTTTTCATGGTAATTTTTAATCATTTGAACGACACGGTTATGAGAAACACTAGGAATAGAGGCTGTTTACCACAAATCTTCGAGAGTTTTGAGAGAACACCCGAAATTTCTGCAACTTTAGGCTCTTTCTTCGATGTCTTCAGATTCAACCTTATTTGCTGAAAATATTTCATTACGTCCTTATAGGTTGGAAGGCACCTCTTGTCTAGATCAGTTGGAGCCCCAAATATAGGGCAACTTGAAGAAGTTCTTGTTACTTGAGCTGGTACTGACATTGTGAAAAACACAGTAATTAATATAAAAATTAAGAAATTACTCCTAAAACGTAAAATATTCTTGCATTATGCAGAAGTTTTGCATATTACACGAACGTATTATTATGCACTAAAATATGCAGTATATATCCGCATATGCGTGTTGTCGTGTTCCAAAGATGTATTAACAGCAAGAGCAACACAATCCACATCTTACCCGAATCGTAGCTAGCACAACACTGCAGGGAAGTGAGAGCAAGAAGGCCTGGGAGAGTGTTGTGAGTCATGACTCATCAGTCATCACTCACTGACTCATTGCCGTATATGGCAATGATGAACAACACACCATACCAGGCTGTGGGGAAGCTTATAGAACGATGTGGGAGTACTACATGATGTACAAAGTGAATTTATTAGCGTATAGGCTGAATATGCCAAATACGTGATTTATGCGGATTTTTCCGTATTTTGGAACGTTTGCGGTGGCAGAAGATATTATCGCAGGACAAAAGTATTTAAAACTAGTCTAAAATAAACCTTTAGGATGCTTTTCCTCGCTATTACAAGAAGGTAGGATGAAAATTAAAACTATAAGAAAATATTTTTAAAATGTGTATTTTGGCGCATTTTTTGGATTTTCAACGCGCGTGCGGAGGCAGAAGGTATTATTGCAGATCTCTGAGATTTTACACACTCACTTTTGACGTGGAAGAGCCACTTTTCCGCGCTATTACAAAACAAAAATCGAAAAAAGTGTAAAAACGCTCCGCCCTAGTAATCAGCCATCATGCTGATGTCGCACCTTCCCTGATATCTCTTCTCTATTTCTTTGATGTCTCGGTAAAACTAAGCATTTGTAGGCAGTAGTTTTTAATCAAAATTTAATGAAAATTACTGACATATGTAGAGGGCAGACGAAGAAATTCATTTTTCTCTCCGTTCGCAAACATCTTGGAATCATCAGGAATAAAAAAAACACACGTGGTTTGTCAAAGAGAGAGAAACAAAAGAACGCTTGTGTTTTTCCCAAAAATGCCCGCGAAAAGTTAGCGTCGTACAAGCCTATAAAAGTCAGAGTTCACTGAAACTCGCTCTCACTCCGCTCTTTACTTGTCCTCGTGAATCTCATCTCACGTAGCGCCACTTCGACCTCAGCCGGCCTTAGTCCTTCAAGTCACATTTCACCATACAACAAACGAAGTAACATTTGAGGCGGCTCAACAATTCCATCTTGCAAGAAACAACATCACTGCTGTAGGCGGTTTCCGCTGGCCCCTCTTCAACAAACCTCTACCGGCTGTCAACACTCATCCTCTCGCCGGCAAGGCCAGTCTGACTACAGAAACACTTTTCGAGGCCCAGGTCCGTAAACCTCCTATTAAGCTACAAACCACAAATCCATTTCGCTCTTCACTCATCCTTCACCACTTTTCGAACTGCGCCCGTTCAACAAGTATTGCAACAGGCCCTCTACAGTCTCCAAGTTCATGGACGGGCGAAACGCATTACGATCAAACATTCACCTATGCCTACAGTCTCCAGAGTTATTCATGATTTCGGTAAGCTTCTGTGGCCCTTACTCGGCCTACAGTGTTTTGTTCGTCGTGCTTCCGTAAGCTCTGCCTAATCACGTAGGGTATACCAAAAAGTGTACGAAAGCAAGCGGCAAACTAACTCTCGCGTTAAGACCGCAGTAGGCCTATTCAAGTCTTTTACCAATACCATAGTTGTGTATCACCCTGTTATTGTGTTCTTTCATAAAACTCCTTTTATTTTGCATCCGTTTGTTTATGTCCTCTTTTAATACATTACATTTTTCGGACCTAATCCATATATTTGCCGTACCGCACATCCATTATTTCTGTTACCAATAGGTTTCATTATTTATTCTGTGTTCACTCGGCATATTTCATTAGCCTATTTGAATTAGCTTATTTAATTAACAATTAGTCTGTATAACCATTCCTTATTGGGAAGAACCAGTCATCTTTAACATTGTATAAATGCCGTTATATAATTGTTAATCATTATAAATACCATCAGTGAAATGTTAATCGCTGTGAACAAATAAATTATTTATTTTCCTAATTAAACACAAAACAACAAAGTAATTTCTCTCTCCTCATTAAATATTGTTTATTTGGGTAGTAGGCCCAAATTGGTGACCCCTAATTTCATATAATTTTATTCAGTAATTACAGTAAGCCTACTTTCTTAGCCATATCAAATCGGTGATTCGTAGGCCACTATACATATGTAATATAAAATCTGACATTTTGTGAAAAATTTGTAAGTGATAGCGAAAAATGAATATTATTTTCGGAATCAGCGTGCAAAAATTACTATATAAGTGATAAAATATTTTGGACAACAAAACCATCGCAGGCCTGTGTAATGGGTTTATCTGTCCATAGTGATTATATCATTATCTCTCCACATTGATAATACAAATACAATTTGGAAAAACTGTTAATACAATAGGCATCAGCCACAAACTGGTGGTGAGATCCTGCGTCATGCAACTGTCACCTTACGGTCTCCACTGACACGCCTATATGTAGTCTCTCCTAGACAGCAAGTAACCATGTCAACACCACGGTTTGGCACATCAGCGTCATTTCACAAACATTAGTATAATATTATATTAATTTATAACTATATATAAATATGTTTATGCTACTATAACGTGGGATATTCTTACGCGATTTTGATAATCAGTTACTGTTATTCAGATCGAAATTGTTAAATTCTTTGTGTAACAATCGATAAGCCATTTCCACTAACTCTCTCTGCCCCTCTACTTCGGTCTCTCTCAACACTGTCTCAATCTTTTTCTCGCTCAATGTCAATACATATATATATATATATATATATATATATATATATATATATATATATATATATAAAATCGGGTAGATTCGTAAGTTAGTAAAGGTTTAAAGCTGCACACGGACTCTACAAACAGCTTTATTAGTATTGTAATATAATGATTTAATATACGCGAAACTGGTGGGTGTGGAAGGGGAATGGGGGAGTATGGAGGATGGTTGTGTAATGTCTATTTTTGGTTCAAATTCACTCGTATATAAAATGTTGTATTGTGGTATCTGTTCATATAGACTTGTAGTAATCATAATGGAACCTTATTACTGTATAAGACTAGTAAACATGGAAATCAACGCTTCACGATCATATTAATCGTTTATCTTTATGAACACAGATATTACATTATAATTAGGGGCCGTTCAAAAATTACGTAACGCTATTTTTGCTAAAACTTGACACCTCAGTTTCCCGAGGAACGTTCTGTAGCGCTAGACCAGGCACCCCCTAAGATGTTATGTAACACTTTCCCCACCCAACACCCCACACGTTACGGAACGTTACAGGGAAGGGGTGCCAGGTTTTAGCAAAAATAGCGTTACGTAATTTTTGAACGGCGCCTTACCTGTATGTCAACGTTATATGCTGTTGGACTCGGTTCTTCCCCCTCCACCCCACCTTTCCCCAGTTGGGGTACCTCGACTATCGCTGCGGCGTTGCCACATGTATGGAGCAGCCTGTGAGGCGAGGAACATTACATATGCGGGCAACTGTACATGAGGGTCATATGGCAGAGACGGTAATAAGTAAATCAAACAGCTTTGCAGAACTTCTAGCAGTGAAAATAGAGAAAGTAAACGTGGTAGTGATAGTCATCTATAGACCTCCAAACACTCCAACTGAAAAATTCTCAGATGCCATTGATGATATCAGAAACCTAATAAAGTCTGTAAACTCTCCATCCCCGAATATAATACCCTGCGGAGACTTTAATTTCCCATTTATAAAATACAAAAAGGTTGATAGAAATATCTATATATACACCAGGTCAACGGGGCACAAGAGAAGAGTAGGAGCAAGCAAAAATGTTGATACCTCTAAGAAACGCGTTTATGATGACACAAGAGATAACAGAAAACACCAGAAAAAATAACTGCCTAGATCTGGTATTCAAAAATAACACGAACTTGAGTGTTGATATAAAAGTAACCCCAACTATTTCTCAGACCACACCATAATCGAGATATCAACAAATATGGCAAAAACATTAAAAGATAATGCTCATACTAAAGAAAGAAGCAAATTTGGGACTTTTAACTTAAACTCCAAGAATATAAATTGGAAAGCAATCATATCAAACATGCCCCAAATAGAGTGGAATACAGTTTTCGAGAATAAAACAAATGATAACAATCTTAGAGGAAAAGACGCTGGAAATTTTAGAAAAATATGCTTCGAAAGCACAGCCAAAAGGAAATAGGAACTGGTTCGAAAGGCAAAAGCTAACAAGCGAACAGCTCAGTGCCACAGGGAACAGTATTGGCCCCGCTCCTTTTCATTATCATACTAACAGACATAGACAATGAAGTAACCAGCAATAGTATAGGAACATCCTTTGTAGACGATGCAAAGACCAGCAGAAAAATCTGGGACGTAAAAGAGATTCACTTTCAGGATGGATTCAGGACCTGAAAAAAATTTAAAAAGTCTATCTAAACAAATGCCGGAAATCGCGTTGTTTCCGAGTTACAGCCCGTTTTGTGTTCCAGCAATTCTTTCCTCGAACTGTTTACAAACACTGCTTGCCGACAATGTTCTGAGTGTGTTCGAGACTTATCTCATGTATGGCCTTGCCGATTGTAATGTTTCGTACACTCTATGACATGTGTCAGAGGTGCATCGCGGTGTTTCATTGTTCGTATTCGTAACTTCTTAGAGTGAGTAACTGCAGTCCAGTGAAAAAAACCTTAAAAGTTTTTGTGCTATTCAATGAGTGTGCATTTGAAGTGACATGCATCTCATGTATGGAATTGCCGAGTGTAATGCGGCCAGATAAGAAGACCTTTCAGATAATAGACGAGCGTCTTGGTGATACAGGATCATTCAACAAGCGAGTTTCAGATGGTGGTAGACCAATCAGCGCCAGAACTGTTGAGTTGGAGGAGCGGGTCCTGAATCGCGTGGAGGAACATCCTGGTGTCAGCACCCGAAGGATAGCATCAGCAGAGGGTGTAAGATACACAACTGTGTGGAGAATTTTACATTCAGAGAGTACAAGGCCTGACTGAAGCTGATTTCCCACCACGAGAAGCTTTTTGTACTTGGTTCCTTTAACAATGTGCTCGCGATCCTCTTTTTCTATCCTCCATGTTGTTTTCTGCCTTCACAAGAAATGGCGTGATCAATTTTCACAACACTCATCAATGGGCCGAAGAGAATCGCATGCCATCGTCCAGTCAAGGCACCAACAACAATTTACGATCAATGTATAGGCAGGATTTATTGCCGACAACTTAATCGGTCCTTTTGTTTTGCCTGGAAGATTAACAGGAGAATCATATTCCAATTTTTTAAGGAATGATTTAAGCGATTTACTAGATGAAGTTCTTCTTGATGTCCGATGTCGTATGTAGTTGAAGGCGCTCCGCCTCATTTTAGTCGAGTAGCCAGAGACTATTTAGATGACCATTTCCCCTGATAAATGAATAGGCCATGGGGGATCTTTGGGGTCATCGGAAATCCATCGTTTACGTGACACCCATTGACAACGTTGAAATGCTCCGCCAACGTGTAGAACAAAGATGCCATAAAATCCGAGCAATACCTGGAGTGTTTGAACGTGTCAGGCAGTCTATGACGAGGCGTGTTCAGGCGTGTATTCAAGCGCAAGGCTGTCATTTTGAGCACTTCCTTTAAAGGTAAGGCGGATACTTGCTGGAACACATAACGGGCTGTAACTCGGAAACAAAGCGATTTCGGGCATATGTTTATATAAACATTTTTCATTGTTTTCAGGTCCTGAATCCATCCTGAAAATGCGTCCCACATGTTATGAAACACCCTGTATATCTAAAGATAAACAATTAATATGATTGTATACAGCGTTCAACTCTACGTAGTTTACTCGTCTTATACAGTAATAAGGTTCCAGTATGATTGCTGCAAATCTATATGAACAGCTACCACAATACAACTTTTTATATACTTGTTATAAATAGTTTATAATATTTAGAGATTAGCTAGTCGAGAAAATGTAAATTTATGATCAACTTAACTTATTTTTGTGAGTGTAAGATATTTTTATATAATTACACTTTGAAATGCGTATAAATTATCAGTGGTTTTTTTTATGTTAAATTTTCTATAAAAATAGATTTTGTTTTGTGCTGAAAATTTTAAAATTTCAAATAATCAGTAAGAGAATCAGCTAAATTTGGCCGATGCGAATGCCCCAGAAACTCTACCGATTCTGCCAATGCTGAAGAATCAGTACACCACTAATTTTTATTGATTTTTCTAATTTTGAGCGCCAGGTTCTTTACTGGTAAATATACTATTAAATTTGATGTAATAACATATTTTATAGATTTAATGACTCACATGTTTATACCCTCATGTAATCCCAAGTTTCTTTAAAAATATCCTCTTTTTTGTCAAACTTTAATGCAAAAAATGTCTCATCTTCTAATTTTTCTTACAGATAAGATAGTATAATGGCTCCAAATAAAGAAATTTCATCCAAGAATAGGTTGAAAATTATTGTTCTCCATAAAGAAGGCAACACTCAAAGACAAATTGCTGCTATTGTCTTCTGTTTCCAAAACACTTTCTCACCACTCACAAACTGGGGATGTGAAGAATAAAACAGGCTGAGGATGGAAGCGAAAAACATCTAAAAAGGATGATGAATGTATAATAATGATGAGCAAGCGTAATAGAAAGAAGACTGGTGGGTGGGGAAGGGGAATGATGGAGTGTGGAGTTTGGTTGTGTAATGTCTATTTTTGGTTCAAATTCACGAGTACATAAAACGTTGTATTGTGGTAGCTGTTCATATAGACTTGCAGTAATCATAATGGAACCTTATATATACTACTAATTGTGAAGGTCGAACTGCCTGCGAACTTTCTCTTTTTGTTTCTTATGGCTGGCCAAACCACTGGCCAGATTTGGATGAGACTTGGGGAATAGGGGTAAATGAGGAAAGATAGTGACATCATAGACACGTCATAAAATGACCGGAGCTCTAGCATATATATATATATGTGTATATATATAAGAAAATAGGCTATGTAGCGTCGGCCTCCGTGGTCATATATATATATATATATATATATATCTCGAAACCTACGGTAAAATTATTGAATGCCCGGTTAGGTTATTTGAATACCCGGTTAGGTCAACTGTGCGCCCTTGACGATTGGTTAGGTTAAGTCGTGATATTTTCTTTAAAACTAACGAAAATATCACGACTTAACCTAACCAATCGTCAATGGCGTACAATTAACCTAACCAGACATTCAATTAACCTAACCCATATATACTCCTATATAATATACCTTTGGTAAGTTTCCGCCCGAATTGTTCACTCTGGCGAAGGTCAAGCTTTTTCACTCCACCTTAGACATACAGTTTAACATGGAATCCGAACCACGCCCCACCAGCAGCCCAACGTCTTAACCATCAGGCCACCCAGGGTACCCATTTATCTACCAACCACTTTTCTTTATTGTGTTGAAGGATGAACAGCTGTGTTTTGCTGCGCGTCGGCTGCCGTCACCTGGTCTCAATCCCGAGGCCGATGGATTCGTAGTAAGCGACGTTAACCACTGCACCACCTTGGCGCATCACCGACGCACCACATGTACGAAGTCGTCTGTGAGGCGAGGAACATTAAATATGCGGGCAACTGTACATTAGGGTGTATCATGTCCATTGAAGCGCGAATTTCAAGATTGGCAGTATGTATTCCTATGTAAAATTAAATTTTAGGAGGGGTTTGTTTTCTTGAACTTTTGCTAAAAATCACGTTTAAGTGTTCAAATTTCCACTTTTTCTTTTTCTAGTTATGTACAGAACAGCTGTGCAGGACATACACTGTAGTACAAATGTAACAGACCAGTTTCTTACCAAACAAAACCATTGTAATAGCTGTTATAGGCTACTAGAGTTTCACTGTGGTAATTTTCTATGTTTCAGATACAAAGCTTGGTGAAGATTGTGTAGCCACCATGGTTAAGCAAGGACGAAAGACCAGAAAAAGTTCTGGTTCAAAGCTGAGTGATCTGGTGGGTCCAGGCAAGCAGTTATTTCCCACAGAAGTTCCAACCTGGAGAGCTGTGTTTCAGAGAGGAATCCTCCTCCAGGAAGAGAAGCTGCTTCTGGATGATATGAAGAGAGTTCAGTACCCTCTGCAAGATTTGGCTAAGGACTTGACATCACTGGTACTGGCACAGTGGCGCAAAAGCAATGCCAAGTTCACTCCTCCTGTGATGATTCAAGAGAGATCCATTGCCAGGAAGATTTTCGTCAGGTGGAATTAAATGATTGACCTAGTGAATGGCAGAGTGGAGGCTGCAAAGAGAGAGAAGAGAATATCTGAACTTGATACATTGTTTGACATAACAACCTGCAGACATGATATCACTCTCTGTGGTACTGAAGCATCTGGCTGCTTTGGCTGTGCTGCTAGAGTTCATGTCAACTGTGACTGTCCTCTGCCTCAGAAGATTCCAAAGCTAGAACTAGAGTGGCTCCATTACCAGAGGATCAAAACCTCAGAAGTTTCTGGCTTCCGGATGGCATCTGTTGCTGTGAAGGAAACAGTGAAGCAGGTGAATGCTGCTAAGAGGAAGGAGGAAGAACAGAAGGCAGCTGAGAGGAGAAACAGAAAAGAGGAAGAAGGAAAGGAGCTACTGCTTAGAGCTGATGATTGTGATGATGATGAAGATGAGGTGATTCCCTTGCAAGAGTCTCCAGGCAGAGCAGCTCCTATTGCTGACACAGATTTTTCCAGTACTGCACCAGGCACAAGCTCCAGTGTCAACAGTGGCAAAGTCTCCACCTCTGCCAGGAGGAACTACGTGGATATCTCAAGCACTGCTGCGGCTGCAGTCAAGTTCAAGGTGGCAAACACTCCTGCAGCAGCTACTGCAACTGGTTTCTTGCGAGATCTCATCAAAGCTGGCCATCTATCTGCTGATAAGGCATATCTAGCTGTTGACAGGATGAAGATGTGGAGGGGCAAGGAGTCTGTAATAGGTACCACGTTGGAGGCCCTGGAGAAAAGGACAGAGGGAGAGGAGATCAAGGGAATTTTCTTTGATGGAAAACAAGATAAGAAGACAAAGATCATGAGGTACAATGAAGAAACTGGCCGCTTCCATCCTGATATTACAACTGAAGAGCACTATAGTGTTACCTGAGAACCTGAGGGGAAGTATCTCTTCCATTGTACACCAGAAGAACCTGAAGGAAATGAGAAACCTGCACTGAAGATAGCTCAGGCTCTGTTTGAGTGGATTAGTGCTCATGGTGCTAAAGATACTATTGTGGTCCTTGGTGGTGACTCCACCAACACAAACACAGGACCTGATTGAGGAGCCATCACTCACTTGGAGAGACTGCTAGGTCACAAGTGTCACTGGCTGATATGCCAGTTGCATATTAATGAACTCAGCCTCAGGCACATGATCATCGAGCTTGATGGTCCCTACACGCACAAGTCTGGATTCAGTGGCCCAATAGGAAAACTTTTGGAGAAGATAATGACATACCTGTCAACTTTAGCTTCAAGGCTCTGCCAGGAGAAGAAGATATAATTGAACTGCCAGAAGACATTGTACAGAACCTTAGCACTGACGAGAAGAACTGCTACATACTGATCAAAGCTCTCAAGACAGGAGATTTGAGCAAGGAAGTTGCTGGTCTGAAGTGTTGCCCACTGAATCAGTCACGCTGGCTGACTACAGATGAGATTCTGTTGATGCTGTGGATGAGGCAGCATGGTCTGAAGGGGGAGGTGTTGAAGAAGCTGGAGGTAATGCTGAAATTCTGCCTAGACTTCTACTTCAAGATGTATTTTCAGATCAAAGTGAAGCACCAAATGAGGTATGGACCTCACCCTATTGTGACCGCTCTGGGACTGCTGAGAAGCCAGACCTCTGAAGTCAGGAACATAATCACTCATGTGATAGTTCGTGGAGCATATCATGCTCACAGTGAGAACCTCATTGCCTCTCTCCTGTGCAGTGAGGATGAGGAGGAGAGGGCAAGGGGAGTTGAGATGATGAAGAAGATCAGAGGCAAGTCTGAGTATGGAGACATGAGTCTTGAGAACTCATAGAAACCCTAAACTGAATTTTGATGCCAATTCTCCAATTACTCTGATTAATTGGGATAAGAAGAAACTGTATGAACCACTCTTCACTTGTAAGATGTCAAGAGAAGTTGAGGAGCTTCTCAGGTCTTCACTTGAAGTTGAGAACTTCTCAGTTCACACTCAAAGCTGTGAAACAGCAGTCCAGGAAATTTCAGCTGCAGCTCATGTAGTGTATGGGCAAGAGAGAAGAGATTGTTTTGTTTGTGCTAGGATCGATCACAGAGAATTGTTGCCACTTTTCAAGTCAAAGCAAGACATTATGAACATGTTTTAGATCTCTAAAAGACCTGCTAGACAAATCAAGATGCTTTCAGAAGAAAAAATCTCAAAACATTCAGTTGACCAGCATATTATTACAAGCTGGGGGTGGAGGAGGGACTTATACAAATATTAAAGAAGAATTGCAGTTGCCAAAAAAAGGTTGAACGTCACAGCAGCTTGCGGAAAGGTGGGGACAGCTGCCATCACACTCAGTGATGCCACAAAGGAAATAAATAAAAATCGGTGGAGGCGTTTCTAAAAAAAAGAAAATGCAAGACCAAGAAAGAAGAACAAAAAGATTCTGCCTGATGAAGAGAACAGCGCGAAATGTGGTGTATAGGACACTAAAAATCATACAATTCCTTAGTTTTGGGCCATTTTGGGTGATTTTGATTATTTTAGGGGTTATGAACCACTTTGGCTGATCTTAAATGGGTCCAAGCCTGCCACTAAAAGTTCTTAAGGGTGTATGTGAACAATGTGGAACGTATGGAGGTCATTTGAGGCTACCAAGTCTTTAAAGTTAACGAAAAATCCCATTTTTCGACAAAAATTTTGAACACAAATGCGATTTTTCGCAAAAGTTGCAGAAGAGGAACCCCTCTTAAAATTCAATTTTACATAGGAATATATACTGCCAATCTTGAAGTTCCAAGTTTTTTAATATTCGACCTGAGCATGATACACCCTACTGTAAATACGGTAAGTTAAAAGACATTTTGAATAAAATGACGAGAGAATTCTGAATAAAGTAACGAGAAATTTAAAAATAAAGAAATTAGTATAATTAAAAAAATGTTGAAATGAATAACTTGAAAAAATTTAAAACTTAATTTAGCGCCGCGCCAACCCAGGCAGCTCACGTAACTGCTGGCAGGCATGTGTGGATGTGGGTTTTGACATAGCGCCACAGATGTGGAATTTTACCATGTGTTGGTCCACCAGGACGCACGTGTGAATGAATGTGTACACTTTTAGTGTCTACATTTTCTCTTATTTAATACTTTCTGTATTTTACATTCGGACTGCTTCTGCTTCTCTCCCCAAGTCATTGGCAAATGAGATTTTGAGAAAATATGTACAGTTGCCCGCATACGTAAAGTTCCTCGCCTCACAGACGACTCCGTACATGCGGAAACGCCGCAGTGATAGTCAATCAAGGTACCCCAACTGTGGGGGAAGGTAGGGTGGAGGGAGGACAACCGAGTCAAACAACATATAACACAGACATTTACGGTATATCTAAAGGACAGTTGAATGTGCAGTCCTTGACATACAGGTAAATATAATGTAATGTCTGTGTTCATAAAGATGAACAACTAATATGATTATGAACGGCGTTGAACTCAATGTATTTACTAGTCTTATACAGTAGCTAGCGGGGCGACCCGGCGTTGCCTGGGTGCAAATTGAACGCTATATATATATATATATATATATATGTCCGGTTACTTTAACTGAATGCCCGGTTAGAGTAATTGAATGCCCGGTTAGAATAATTGTACCCCCTTGACGATTGGTTAGGTTAAATCGTGACATTTTCGTTAGTTTGAACGAAAATATCACGACTTAACCTAATCAATTTTCAAGGGCGTACAGTTGACCTAACCGGGTATTCAATTAACCTAATCGGGCATTCAATTAACCTAACCGGGCATTCGATAATTTTACCGTAGGTTTCGATCTATATATATATATATATATATATATATATACACAGTGTATATATATATATATATACATATATATATATATATACATATACACATATATATATGTGTATGACTCGGAGGCCGACGCTACATAGCCTATTTTCTCATATATATATATATATATATATATACACTAGAGCTCCGGTCATTTTATGATGCGTCTATGATGTCACTATCTTTCAACCAATCCTGAATACAGAGGCCTCCAGCGGCCTCAGATGAGCTTAGATGCCGACGCCACATAGCCTATGTTCTTCCCTCAGCCTCATTTACCCCTATTCCCCAAGTCTCATCCAAATCTGGACAGTGGTTTGGCCGGCCATAAGAAACAAAAAAAAAAGAAAGTTCGCAGGCAGTTCGACCGTCACAATTAGTAGTATACATAAGGTTCCATTATGATTACTGCAAGTCCTTATGAACAGCTACCACAATACAACGTTTTATATACTCGTGAATTTGAACCGAAAATAGACATTACACAACCAACCTCCACACTCCCTCATTCCCCTTCCCCACCCACCAGTCTTCTTTCTATTACGCTTGCTCATCATTACCATATATTCATCATCCTTTTTAAATGTTTTTCGCTTCCATCTTCAACCTGTTTTGTTCTTCACATCCCCAGTTTGTGAGTGGTGAGAAAGTTTTAGGAAACAGTAGAGAAGGATACTCCAGCTTTAGCAGCTATTTGTCTTTGAGTGTTGCCTTCTTTATGAATAACAATAATTTTCAACCTATTCTTGTATGAAATTTCTTTATTTGGAGCCATTATACTATCTTTTCTGCAAAAACAATTAGAAGACGAGACATTTTTTGTATTAAAGTTTAACAAATAAGATGATATTTTTAAAGAAACAACATGTGTGAGTCATTAAATCTATAAAACATGTTATTACATAAAATTGAATAGTATATTTACCAGTAAAGAACCTAGCCCTCAAAATTAGAAAAGTCAATAAAAACTAGTGGTGTACGGATTCTTCAGCATTGGCAGAATCGGCCATTTTTTGAGCATTGGCATCTGCCAAATTTAGCTGCTTCTCTTACTGATTATTTGAAATTTTTAAAATTTTCAATACAAAACAAAATCTATTTTTACAGAAATTTCAACACCAAAAAACACTATGATAATTTATACTCACTTCAAAATGTAATTATATAAAAATATTTTGCATTCACAAAAATGGCAAATCGTAATAAGTTAAGTTGTCCATAAATTTACATTTTCTCGAGTAACTAATCTGTAAATATTATAAACTATTGTAATGTAATTGTAATTGGTTGGGTAATGTCTATTTTTGGTTTAAATGTACTAGTATATAAAAAGTTGGATTGTGGTAGCTGTTCATATAGACTTGCAGTAATCATACTGGAACCTTATTACTGTATAAGTCTAGTAAACTACATGACGTTCAACGCTGTATACGATCATATTAATTGTTCATTATTATGAACACAGACATTACAATATAATCACCTGTATGTCAATGAATGCACATTCAATTGTCCATTACATATATATGCGTGTGTTATATGTTGCTGTACTCGGTTGTTCCCCCTTCCATCCCACCTTCCCCACTTGGGGTACTTTGAGTATCACATCGGCGTTGCCACATGTACGGAGTCGCCTGTGAGGAGAAGGACATTACATATGCGACAACTGTACATTAGGGTGGAGTAAAAAAACTTTTTTTAGAATTCAGCTTTGTAAGAGCACCCAGAAGTTAGTCTGTGGTACCAATAAGAAATCTGTAAAATATTAGCTACCTGCGACATCAACTTCACCGGCCCCAAGGAGGTCAAACATTGTGCTTTTCAGGTCCCCACAAAAAATAAGAAAAAATTCAAAGATTTAAGCATATCTTCCGTTGCGTTTACGCTAGGAAGGTCATTTTTGTTTAATTTTATTTGTCTATTTATGTTCTTTACTTTTTCCCTTATACACTTGTCTCCCATTTCTCACAGAAAGTTGGAAAATTTGGTATTTCATGAAAACAATAACAAAAAGTAGGAATTTTTATATTGTTCATCGAGTTTCTCAACTTTAGTAATTGTTTCAGCACCATTTTAAGGTTTCCATTTGTTTAGATTTTCACAGATTTAAATTATTTCATAATTATATTATTTAGGGTTTGTTATTTATACTATATTACATTAAAAATTACATATCTTTTTCAGATTATTTGATTGCTTTGATAAATTTTTATATTGAACCTGATTCGTTAGAAACATTTACCGTCACTAATATAGCCTAATTCTATTCCGACGCACAAAGCAAAATTAGGCATGCTTCCATGGCTGCGAATGAATCAGCAAAAACGAAGACAAGGAATACTCAACAGCTGAATCCAATCTTTGGACCGCCAAAGGATCTCTCACTGATTTATTTGCCTTCGTCCGAAGATATACTTCACTACTTCAGTGTTTACTTTAAGTTAGACAGGAAAGAATTAAGTTAGAAGCAGTTAATCCAAAAATTTATGATGTTGCTATAGTCGTTGCCCAAAAAGTAAAGACCCTATGGGATCGTGCTTCTATTCCAACTAGCCATCAAAAAACCATAAATCAGCGCATCCAAGGTTTGTTCTAAAAATATCAAAATGTCTTGAAACAATTCAAATGGAGGAAAGACCAAACATCCTATCAATCATTGCTTCACAAATTTAAACTTGACTCACTGAAGTTCTTTGATATAGCTTCTTGTAAATGTGAAGACTTCCTGACAAGTCGTTGCGAGAATGATTGAAAAGTTCCTTTTCTGGAAAGGGATTTCCTTAATGACCAACGAGCATCTCGAAAAATGCTGATTGGATCCGTAGATAAAGTGGTCACGAAAAAGATGGGAAAAAAGAAAAAGGCTACACAAAAGTATGAGGAATATGCAGCACATTTCTTGAAAGAAATGAAAGAATTTGATACTGCAGCAACTGTTTCGTCAAGTTCCAGCGAAACGGACGAAAGCAGTGAGCCGTTTAAACTCACGACAAAGCCATTAA
Source organism: Bathynomus jamesi (assembly GCA_023014485.1). NCBI lineage: Eukaryota > Metazoa > Arthropoda > Malacostraca > Isopoda > Cirolanidae > Bathynomus > Bathynomus jamesi. Next base: position 47,833 of record JAJOZX010006066.1, read on the forward strand.
TTAATCCCGGACCTTCACAAATGAGAATGCGGTTGCTAACAATGGGTAGAGAGTGCGATCGAAGAGGAATATCTGACCGTGGTGGGGCAGCTCTTGCATCTGTTGGTTTTCAAGATTTAAAATTAATTAGTAGTGAAGATACTTCTTCAGTGATCGACAGAAGCAAGATAAGATGAGAAAAGAGCAAGATTAGAAAAGATCTCTCTGAAGACACCTCAACTTTCAGGTCAAGTGATCATCTACAGAGCTACAGAAGCCAAGGCTAACAAAGACCCAAGATCCACTCTAAAGTTAGCCCGAGAGAAAGAAGAGAGTAGGGGGTTAAAAGAAGAGAATAGGGAGTTAAAAGAAGAGAATAGGGAGTTAAGTAAGTAGAAAAACCTATCGTTCGTGGGTTAACATTCAGAAAAAGAGAGAGAAAGGTTCACCATCATCCGCCGGCCACTGCCGACAAGTCGGAAAAATAGTCGAAGAGGATAGGAAAGGGGTGAAAGATGAAAAGAAGTAAAATAAGAACGCTTACAAACCATGCAAACACAGTCTTAACTCAAAGAAACACTGTCATACCATGCAAACTACAAACATGCAAGTAAAGAGAGAATGAGAAAAGTATAACAAAAGGTGGGTTAGTTTACGCTATGAGCTACATCCAAGTTCGTGTTAGTATAATTATTATTTTTTTTAATATAAATTTAACGCTGCCATAACTCACGCTGGCATGTCACAAGCTGGCATCGATCGTCAACAGATTCAAACCTCGACTATCACCCCCAGAGCTCCTGTTGCCAATTGTTTTATTAATTTAAACGACGTTAATATTTTTAAAATGCCTATCTACACGGTTCTTAAACATAATAACGCTGGTGGATTTCACGACGGGAGCGAGATTATTCCATATCAATTACTTTAAAGGTAAAGTTTTTAGCGATGTTAGTAATGAAACGGCTATCACGTAATTTAAATCCGTCATTACAAGTATTGCTATTATCGAAAATGAAAAATGTCAAAATTTACGTTATCAATTTTATTAATGATTTTAAAAACGTCAATAAGTTCCCCCTTAATCTCCTAGTTTCGAGTGAATGCAAGTCTAACTCGTTAATTCTATCTTCGGAAGATTTGTTGCGTAGTGACAGAATTAGTTTCGTGGCGCGTAGCTGAACCCTTTCCAACCTATCAATATCCTCACGCAAATACGGGCACCAAATCTGAGGCCTGATTATGGACTTGTAAAGGGGCAATATAATATCCTTCGATTTAAATTCGAAATTACGCGCTATGAAGCCTAACATGCTATTAGCTTTTGCGAAAGACTCCAGCACTGGTTCCTAACGTTTAAATCCTTAGATACGCGTACGCCTAAATCTACTTCCTCGTCAACGCTCGCTAACTGTCTATCGTCCATCGTGTACGTGTAATTATTGTTACGAGAACATATATGCAAAACTTTACATTTGTCTACGTTAAATTGTATCTGCCATTTATCCGTCCACTCCATAATCCTATTTACATCGTCCTGGAGCCTATTTCTATCGTCCACGTTAAGAACTTTACCGCCTATTTTAGAATCTTCCGCGAATTTTGACACGTTACTGGTCAAGCCTACATCCATGTCGTTAATGTAAATTACGAATAGCAGTGGGCCTAACACTGAACCCTGTGGTACACCGCTACCTACATCCAGCCACCCCGATTCCCAACCATTAACAACGACCCTCTATTTCCTGGCACGAAGCCATTCCTCTAACCAGTTAGCTACCTGACCGCGTATACCGTGCGCTTTAACCTTCGCAATCAATGTTCTATGCGGAACTGTATCGAACGCTTTTTTAAAGTCTACATAAGTAACGTCAGCCGCTCTATGCCTTTCGTACTCGCGCACTATTTCGTTATAAAACTCTAACAAATTAGTTAAACAAAATTTATGGCGTCGAAACCCATCAAATCGCGACTTTCTAAGTGATCGACGATACGATCCCTAACTACGGATTCGAAAAGTTTACCGACAATTGACGTTAAGCTAATAGGCCAATAATTGCTAGCTACTGTTCGGTCGCCTTTTTTAAAACTGGGCGTGACGTTAGTTAATTTGAAGTCTTCAGGAATAATCCCCGTTTCGAGTGACTGATTAAAAATCTTCGTTAAGGGGCCTACGATAAAGTCTTTCAAATTTTTCAAATATCTGGGATAAAACGCGTCAGGGCCTGGAGCCTCGCTAACTTTTAGCCTATCGATATAATGCGAATCTCACCCTCGTAAACAGTTATTTCATCCAAAATAGTCTCTACTAAATGGAACGATATCGTACACGTCGGGGACATTATTTACATCTTCTACGGTAAAAATTGTCGCAAAAAGTTGTTAAAAATAACTGCCATCCCCTGAGCGTCGGAAGCTAGAGCACCGTTAGTGTCCACTAGATGGCCTATGTTATCTTTTATCGGTTTACGATTATTGACGTAGTCAAAAAACTTTTTCGGATTATGTTTGCTATCCGCAGTTACAAGTATCTCAAAATTACGCTTAGCATTCCTAACAGATCTTTTAACCTGACATCTACGCTTGATATATCTATTAAAGTTAGCTACCGTGCCATTGCGCTTATTAAGTTTATACGCTCTGTTATGCTCTTTTATGAACTCACCTATTTCCCCTGTCCACCACTTAGGCCTACCATGATTTCTAGCGCCCTTGGACCTACGCGGAATAAACTCCTTTCGATATTCAAAAAATATTTTTCTAACGCTTCCCAATGAAAATTTGCGTCATTAACCAGGGATAAATTATCCCAGTCCACTACTCTCATGCTATCCGCAAAACTATCAAAATTAGCCCTACGAAAATCAGGGACTTCTATTATGTTATTATCCTTACTGTTTTCTATCACTAGTTTAAACCTAATAATTTGGTGATCACTACATCCTAAACTCTCACCTTCTTCCAAACAATCAACTATATTTTCGCCGTTCGTCATCACCACGTCTAAAATATTATCACCGCGCGTTGGTTAGGTAACCATCTGTCGTAAAAAATTATCTTCCATGAACTCAATCAGTTTCAAACCCTTATCATTACCAGTAAAAGTCTCGTAACTAACGTTCTGGCAGTTAAATTCTCCGACAAATATACTCTCCTGATTATTAATAAAGTTATCAAGAAGTGTGTAAAATCTGTTATCTGTATCGAGGTGTTGAACGGGAGGTCTATAAACAACAACGAAATTAAAGCTAATACTACGCGCCCTAACTTCAACGCATATCGCATTAATTGCTGCAGGAAAATCTATCTTAACCTCGATAGCCCTAAGGAAATTACGAATGTACATAGAACGCCGCCACCAATCCTCTGTAACCTATCACTAGCAAAAAGTACAAAACCCGCTATATCAAGTTCCCCCAACAAGTCCCGATCCACGGTATTTAACCACGTTTCGGTAATAGCAACTACAGTATATCGTACTGTAGTTCCCAGAATAAATTATATTCAATTTATTTCCTAATACTACTGTACGTGCGTTACAATAAAAGACGTTCAAATTATTTTTTTACCACGGATCGACGTTTTAAACTATTTTTCACGTCGGGCCGGCGTTTCCTGGACCCACATCGTTTAAAGAGGGCTTCGACCTATGCAGCTTTCGAACGTTCCCATCGATTAACCTACCTAGCCTAGCATTCCCTATTTCATTGAAATGCACCGATCATTTATGAAAAAGCTAGGGTCACTAAATTCTGACCACAGCTTTACGAAAGGTACATTTTCTCGCCCACAAATCTCTTTAGTTTAGTATTCAAAAATATTGTTTTTGACGTAATCCTAAGACCTAAACCGTGCCTATGGGTAATACCTAGAACTAAAGACCTATCTGACCTTGCCTTCAGGGACCTAATTAACCCCCTGTATCTCTCCAAAAGGACTCTCCAAAATGTCAGGTACTCTTGTTCGAGTCAATACGAGTCGTTGCCCCCTACCATCGTCACCAACTTTGAGTGACGGGAGGCAACATCAATCCTATCTACTTCGTTTCTAATTCTGTCAATCCTGGCCTCCGGTAGACGGACCCTCTTCCTCTTGGTTGGATTCCGTTCAACGAACTCCTTATCCATATGACGCACTAAGGAGTCCCCAATTAAAATCATTTCCCCCTCGTTCACATCCCTATCCAATTGGGCGAAAGGGTTCGAATCCTCGATGGGGGGGAGAATTCCTATCACCTAACGTACGTGGCCTAGCTTCATCCTTAACTACTCTAAATCCCTCCCCGTCTACTAATCTCGGGGCTACCTTAACCCCTTCCTCAACTCTATCTAACCTTCTAAGCTCCCTACACTAGAAGCTAGGTTCCTAACCTCACCCTTTAACTTACTAACGTCTTTAACGTTAGTATAGGTTCGGCCTTCGTCAACTTTAAGCCTACCTACCCCTGCCCTCATCAAGCGTTGCAAGTCTTCCCATCACCTCGCGTACACTACGTTTTAAATCCACTATCTCTTCACTCAACTCGCAAAAGAAACAAACCGATCTCTTGGTAATCGCCATGGGACCGCCTTTATAATCTTTAAATTCAGTATACCACCGATTAACCTCACATCTAGCACACGACGCTTTCTGCGACGGCATTGCGCAAGTTAAAGTAGTTAACATTTATAACGGTCATAAGTTTAAATTAAATTAAGCAGGCACGCTTTGAAAACTTCTAAATCACTAAAAACCACTAATATTCAGTTACTTAACCATAACAATGTGAATATAAACACAAGTATGAAGTATGTCAAATTCAGAACTTTCCAACAATAAATTTATCGGCAATATCCAAAAATAGAAACAATATCAGAGAGCTCAGGGAATGAGTCCGTTCAGTCAGGAGTCTGGCTGACGAATCCTAGTAAGGAGTCTGGCTGACGAATCGAATAAGGAGTCTGGCTGACGAATCTCAGTAAGGAGTCTGGCTGATGAATCCAAGTAAGGAGTCTAGCTGGGTCTCTACTTTGATGGAAGAAAAGATGGAACGAACGTTATGATAATGAAAGGTAGTAGTATCATTCTAGGATTACTATGGAAGAGCATATTGTCCTTTTGAAATAATCAGGTTCACCTTACTTAGGCCACATATCTCCAGAATTGAGCACAGCAAAAAGCATTTATAAAGGCATTTATTTTGGAGTTCTTGGGATGCAAAAATATCAGTGCTTGAAATATTGTTGCCATTGGCTGTGATGGCACTGCAGTCAATATTGGAATAAACGGAGGCATATTAAAAAATTTGGAGCAGAACTTAAACAAACCCTTTCACTGGTTTATTTGTCTTTCATTTTAATGAGTTACCAGTGAAGCATTTGTTAGAACACCTCGATGGGCCCTCCCATGGTCCACGAGAAATGTCAGGATGAATTCGAAAAGCATTAAAATCTGTCGCCCAATTGGAAGGAAATCCTCTTCCAATTACTGATTTTGATGATCTAAGTACAGATCAATTGTACCTCTATAAAGCTTCTCAGGCTATTACTTCTGGGTGTTGCAGCAATGACTTAGCAAATTTTCAACCTCGACCAGTGGTCCAATCCAGATAGTTGACTACTGCTAACCGCATCCAGCGTTTCTACATGGGATGTGAAAATCCGATGGATAGTTTAAAAGTTCTGGTAGAATACATCGTCAAAGTTTATGCTCCAATGTGGTTCACGATCAAGACAAAATCTTGGTGCTATGATGGACCTCGTCACCTGTGGCAGATGGTAGCTTATTCAAGATACCTAACAAAGGAGCTTAAAGATATTGTTGATAAAGTTATCATTCGTAACGCCTACTTTGCGCATCAAGAGAACCTTCTTCTTGCAATGATTACTGATAACCGGCCAAACATTCGAAAATTGGCACTACGAAGGATCGAAGTAGCAAATTCTCAAGCTGAAAAAATGAAAAGCATTCGCGAGTTCAGTGTACCGAAGTTAAATTTCCATGCACTTGACTACACTGATATTATATTTTGTGAGCCACCATTGACAAAACACTTAACCAAAGAGGAGTTGACATCATTGGCTGAGAACACTAGCGAAGAAAAATTAAAACTCTTTCAATTCCCTTGTCATACACAAGCAGTAGAAAGGAGTATCAAACTTGTAACAGAAGCGGCAAGAGCAGTTTATGGAAGTGAGAGGAGAGATGGCTACGTTAAAACCAAAATTGCATCTCAAGCAATAATGAAATCTTTTGAAACCAAGAGAGACTACAAAACTGAATAAGATGCTTCCTAATTTATTGTGGTGGGTGGGTTAGGGTAGAACTCAAAGAGCAGCCACCGCCACGTGGTGATTTCTGGGTAATTTAAGCCGAGATATGCCGGGGGCAGAAGATGATTACCTATTAAGCTAAGATTTTGCAGAAGCTATTTTGTCATGCATGCGCAAGTTTTTGTCTCTATTAGAATATGGAAATCGAAAAAAATGTAAAATCGATCCACCCTAAATTGTGGGGCTAACAATAGGAGAGAAGGTGTAAGTATATTTGTAGACTGAAACTACAAGAGTAAACACTTGCAAGTGAAATGTTTATTCAAAAAACCTAGTTTTCAATTTTATGCATTTACCGACCACCAACTGGTAACGTGGCAACTTTTATTACAAATATCGATAGAAGTCTAACCTCCAATTATATTGGTAACATTTCTGTTATTGCAGATTTAAATATTGATCACACAAAACAACATTCAAATAATAACGCAAGCTTCCTTCATGTCGGGAATTTTTCACTCCAAATATGACTATCAATAAACAACCAACAATCCAACCCGCTTTGACCTTTCAACGATCTGTTTGATATCTACAGATCGACAGAAGCTAAGGCTAACAAAGACCCTAAGATCCACTTTAAGGTTAGCCCGAGAGAAAGGAAACAGGAGGGGGTAAAGAGAAGAAAATAAGGGGTTAAGTAAGTAGCAACACCTATCACTCATGGGTTAACATTCATTCAGAAAAAGAGAAAAAAGACTCACCATCATCATCCGCCGGCCAATGCCGACAAGTCAGAAAAATAGTCGGAGAGAATAGGAAAGGGGTGAAAGATGAAAAGAAGTAAAATAAGAACACTTACAAACCACGCAAACACAGTCTTAACTCACAGTCATACCATACAAACTACAGACATGCAAGTAAAGAGTTACAGACATGCAAGTAAGGAGAGGATAAGAAAAAAAAAAGTAGGTAAAGTTAAACAAAAAGTGGTTAGTTTACTCTACGAGCTACTGTACATCTACGTTCATGTTAGTCTAATTTTTTTTTAAAATTTTATTGCTGGCATCACACGCTGGCATGTCACAAGCTGCCATTAATCGTCAACAGACTCATCCGCAACCACCACCCCCAGAGCTCCTGTTACTAATTTTTTTTTATTTTAAACAACGTTAATATTTTTAAAATGCCTATCTAAACGGTTCTTAAACATATTAACGCTGGTAGAGTGAACGACTGGCGCGGGAAGATTATTCCATTTATCAATTACTTTAAACGTAGAGGTTTTTAGCGATATTAGTAATGAAACGTCTGCCACCCAACTTAAATCCGTTATTACGAGTATTGCTATTATCGAAAGTGAAGAGTTTGTCAAAATTTACGTTATCGATGTTATTAACGATTTTGAAAACTTCAATAACTCCCCCTTTAATCTCCTAGTTTCGAGTGAATGCAAGTCTAACTCTTTTATCCTATCTTCATAAGGCTTGTTGCGCAATGACGGAATTAATTTCGTGGCACGACGCTGAACCCTTTCTAACCTATCAATATCCTCGCGCAAATACGGGCCCCAAAACTGAACGGCATATTCTAAATGAGGCCTGAATAGGGACTTGTAAAGGGGCAATATAATATCCTTCGATTTAAATTCGAAATTACGCGCTATGAAGCCTAACATCATTATTAGCTTTTGCGCAAGACTCCAGGCACTGGTTCCTAACTTTTAAATCCTTAGATACGCGTACGCCTAAATCTACTTCCTTCAACGCTCGCTACCTCTCTATCATCCATCGTGTACGTGTAATTATTGTTACGAGAACCTACATGAAAAACTTTACATTTGTCTACGTTAAATTGCATCTGCCACTTATCCGTCCACTCCATAATCCTATTTACATCGTCTTGGAGCCTGTTTCTATCGTCCTCGTTAACAACCTTACCGCCTATTTTGGTATTGTCCGCGAATTTTGACACGTTACTAGTTAATCCTACATATATGTCGTTAATGTAAATTACGAATAGCAATGGGCCTAACACTGAACTCTGTGGGACACCGCTACCTACATCCAACCACCCCAATTCCCTACCATTAACAACGACCCTCTGCCTCCTAGCAAGAAGCAATTTCTCTAACCAGTTAGCTACCTGACCACGTATACCGTGTGCTTTAACCTTCACAATTAATCTTCTATGCGGAACTGTATCGAACGCCTTTTTAAAATCTACATATATAACGTCAGCCGCTCTATGCCTATCGTATTCCCGCACTATTTCGTTATAAAATTCTAACAAATTAGTTAAACAAGATCTATGGCGTCGAAACCCATGCTGACTACTATTAATCAAATCTCTACTTTCTAAGTGATCGATGATACGATCCCTAACTACGGATTCCAAAAGTTTACCAACAATTGACGTTAAGCTAATAGGCCTATAATTGCTAGCTACTATGCGATCGCCTTTTTTAAAAATGGGCGTAACGTTAGCTAATTTAAAGTCTTCAGGAATAATCCCCGTTTCGAGTGACTGATTAAAAATCTTCGTTAAGAGGCCTACGATAACGTCCTTCAAATCTTTCAAATGCCTGGGATAAAAAGCGTCAGTGCCTGGAGCCTTGCTAACTTTTAGGCTATCGATATAGTGCGCAATCTCACCCTCGTAAACAGTTATTTCATCCAAAATAGTCTCGCTACTAAATGGAACGATATCGTCCAAGTCGGGAACATTATTTACGTCTTCTACGGTAAAAACTGTCGCAAAAAAGTTATTGAAAATACCCGCCATCGCCTGAGCATCAGAAGCCAAAGCGCTGTTAACATCCACTAGAGTGCCTCTGTTATCTTTTATCGGCTTACGATTATTGACGTATTCAAAAAACTTTTTTGGATTATGTTTACTATCCGCAGCTATATGTATCTCTAAATTACGCTTAGCACTCCGAACTGATCTTTTAACCTGACGTCTAAGCTCGATATATCTATTAAAGTTAGCTGCCGTGCCATTGCGCTTATTAAGTCTATACGCAATGTTACGCTCGTTTATGAACTCGCCTATTCCCCTAGTCCACCATTTGGGCTTCCATGATTTCTAGCGCGCTTGGGCCTACGAGGAAAAAACTCCCTTTCAATATTCATAAAACTTTCTTTAAACGTCTCCCAATGCAAACTTTTTTCTAACGCTTCCCAATGAAATTTGCGTCATTACCCATAAATAAGTTATCCCAGTCCACTACTCTCATCCTATCCGCAAAACTATCAAAATTAGCCCTACGAAAATCAGGGACTTCTATTACGTTACTATCCTTAGTGTTTTCTATCGATAACTTAAACCTAAGAATTTGATGGTCACTACATCCTAAACTCTCGCCTACTTCTAAACTATCGACTATATTTTCGCCGTTCGTCATCACCAAATCTAAAATATTGTCACCGCGCGTTGGTTCGGTAACTATCTGTCGTAAAAAATTACACTCGTCTACAAATTTTGAAAAAGTTTGTGCTTTGTTGATTAAATGTATTTCCTATTGTGGATTTTGGGGTGCTGAAAACGAATATGACCATAAAAACAGTCGAATGGCTAGAGTTTCCAAGAAAATTTAAGTTACACATTTTGCGTATAATGTATACCATATATTAGTAACATACCTGTATAATGCAGTCACTTATATTGATTCAACCAGTCGCTTCTTTGCTTGTCTCTTGTATTCAACTTCTGGAGCATCTCTCGTTATTGTCCTCAGTAGTCAGCTAACAATGATGCACTCCATTTCCCCTGGTAGTGTTTCTCCATCGTTGAGATATCCTGGTGGAAACATTCACCATGTTCTTCGCTGACTGCTCCGCAGTTGGCCGGAAAAAATTCCAGGTGCGAATGGAGGAAATGTATCTTAAAGACATATTGCAGCCCATTTTTTGATAGGACAACAGCAGGTTTTCCACCAGCTCCCTGTAATTGTCAGCTTTGGTATTTCCGAGAAAATTGGTTGCTACTAACCGGAAAGCATTCCACGCTGTCTTCTTCTCACCACCTAGGATACGGTCGAACTCCTCATCTCTAAGAAGCTCGAGGATCTGTGGACCAACAAATACACCCTCCTTGATTTTTGCTTCACCGAGCTTTGGGAATTTACCACCGAGGTACTTAAAAGCTGCTCTCGTTTTATCCATAGCCTTAACAAAAATTTTTATGACGCCCAGTTTGATGTGTAAGGGTGGTAACAAAATCTTCCTCGATTCTACAAGTGGAGGATACTGAACATTTTTTGTTCCAGGTTCCATTGAGTGTCGGAGTGGCCAATCCTTCTTGATGTAATGAGAAGTCCTAGCCCGACTATCCCATTCACACAGAAAACAGCCCGGCTGCAGTCCAAGCACGATAGCAACAACTTTCAAGTCACCACAAACCTGCCACTGATGTTTGTCAGTTTATGCAGTTCAAAAAGTTGCAGTTTCATGTTGTCATATGTTTCCTTCATGTGGACTGCATGACCAACTGGAATTGATGGCAATACGTTGCCAACATGCAACAAAACAGCTTTTAGACTCAACTTCGATGAATCAATGAACAGCTAAGCGAAATCAGGATTCTGTACATAACATGATGTAATCAGAATCTATAAATAGACCCCTTTATTTTTAGACATCAGTGTGTGTCTTGCTTTTGCAGTGAATAGTCGTGTCTCTCTTGTGGTGTTCATTGTCATTATGTATCGTCGTGGCCGCTTACGTCATCATTTTCTTAGAAGGAAATTTAATCGCCGTCCTTGTTGAAGGAATGTAAGACGTGGGAGGAAGAATATGTTTACAGCATTAATGAAATTTGTTTATTTAGATAAAAATACATTAGGCGTAAATACTGATGGAATTTATACTTTGTCTTTTCATTTATTAAGTACTGAGGCTAAAGCTACTATTTTAAATTTTAATTATTATCAAGTAACTGGTGTATCTTTTCAATGTATACCCCAAATGAATATGTCTGGTTATGTTATAAATTTGGAAGATTCATTAGGTCGTAGGAAAGATGTTAGAGAGGTTGTAGAAAGAGATCCTAATGTAGGGATATCCCCTGTCCCATATTTAATTGTTCCCTATGCTGTTTTGTTTGAACCTAATCTTGACACTTCACATAGTGCAGAACAAGTAATGATGCATCCAAGAACTAGGTGGTTCTCCCCTTTTAAAGGGTTTAGAATGTATCATAGACTTAACCAGGTGTGTCAATTAGGTCAACAAGTTACTGCTCAATTCCCACAAAGTTTAATTAAGATATCTACTAATGATTTAACAAGGTCATTAGGTCGAATATATGTTGGTAAATATACACCAGAGGGATCTCAACAAAATGAGTGTACTTTTAATTATGTAAATAGAATTGTATTTTACGTAAAGTTGTATGGTATAAAACAATAAAAAATAAAAAAAATAAAAAATTCCAAAATGATGCGCTGCGTTGTCAGTATTACCAACGCAGCGATGCATCACTTTTTGGTACATTATAACGAGGTTACTCTCTGACAATTTTTTTTCTCGATTCTAAAAATAGATTTGACTCATGCACAACTCACTCATTTTTAAGTTAAAGCCTAGCTAGCCTTACATTGATATCTATAAATGGCTGTGACCACGAGGAGTTTAAGATTACACCTCATTCGTCACCTAATGAATAACATACGTCAGTCCAGTCTATTCAAACATTATGCCGGCTTATCAATAGTAATTTACATTAGTTTAATAGAGGAAGAGGAACGTTGCGAGACGTGAACTAAGTACAATTATATCATTAATCTCATGGCTGCCTCGCAGAGTTGGAGCCTCGCCAGAGTTAGAGAAAATGTCGGCAAAACAGTATCATGTTACGTGGTCTTCAAGTCCTAGCCCGAATCCCATTCTCATAGAAGAGATTAATACTTTGTTTAGCCCGGCTGCAGTCCAAGCACGATATAAACAACTTTCAAGTCACCACAAACCTGGCACTGATGTTTGTCATAGTTTATGCAGTTCTAAAGTTGCAAACTCATCTTGTCATATGTTTCCTTCATGTGGACTGCATGACCAACTGGAATTGATGGCAATACGTTGCCAACATGCAACAAAACAGCTTTTAGACTCAACTTCGATGAATCAATGAACAGCTAAGCGAAATCAGGAATGTCTACCATAGATTTTCTTTATTTTATTATTATTTATTTTATTATTATTTATTATTATTATTATTTTTATTTTTATTATTATTATTTAATTTATTTATAATATTTTTTATTATTTTTTATTTACTAATGTTCTGTATTTTCTATCTTCCCCCGTACCCCCGTCCCCCCGTCTACCCGTCCCCGTAATCTCGCGTTTCTACGATCATTTTTCCGGTATCCACGCAACTTGGTACAATCGTGCTGCGACAAGCATAGTATTACCCTGTCGCTGTGCGCCGCCGCAACCTTTTACACCGTACGAGGCTCAAGGTCATTTTAAAAAACCATATCCTCCCGCCATTTTCAAATCCCCATCCGGCGTCTTGAGCATTTAATCCTTTACTGTACCTTTACTATGCGTCATCATCCGGTCTATTTATAGTAACAAAGTTGTTCACTTTGATATTAATATTCCCATGTATTATGATTTCTCAAGTAGTTACAGCCTCGCCAGAGTTAGAGAAATTGCCGGCAAAATTGTATCAGTTACGAAGATATGTTTAATCTGATTGGCCAATCCATCATGCACATTATTTAGTGACACGTGAGTTGAAATCATAGTCTATCTTTCAAAGTGTTAGAAAATTTTCTATATTCTGTGTATCCTGACTGCAGTCGAATATATGTCTACAACTTGTCAGTCATCTCAAACCTGCCACTGATGTTTGTCATAGTTTATGCAGTTCTTAAGTTGCAAACTCATCTTGTCATATGTTTCTTTCATGTGGACTGCATGACCAACTGGAATTGATGGCAATACGTTGCCAACATGCAACAAAACAGCTTTTAGACTCAACTTCGATGAATCAATGAACAGTCTCCACTCATCAGGATTGTGAATAATGTTGAGAGCTGCCATCAGACCATCGATGTCGTTGCAAGCTACAAGGTCACCTTCCATGATGAAGAATGGGACAAAATCTTTTTGACGGTCACGAAACTTACACACTCTAACATTTTCAGCGAGGAGATTCCACTGCTGCAATCTGGAGCCCATCAGCTCTGCCTTACTCTTCGGCAGTTCTAAATCTCTGATAAGGTCGTTTAATTCATTCTGAGTTATCATGTGCGGTTTAGAAGGTGTCAAGTTATAAACAAATTCAGGGTCTTGTGAAGTTGAAGGCTCACAAGTTTCGCAGGTTCCTTCATTCTCCTCGTCCTCTGACTCCAGGGAGAATGAGTGTCGGGGCTCAGAAACGGGTGGTCCTTCGCCGTGAGGTACCGGGCGTATAGCAGAGGGTATATTCAGATATTGTAAAATCCACTTTTTCTTCTTGCAAATACCTTTCTTGACTGGAGGCACCAAGCAGAAGTAACAATTGCCCACATGATCTATTGGTTCCCTCCACACCATTGGCACTGCAAAAGGCATAGATTTCCTTTCCCAATTCAACCACTGGCGAAGGTTTGTTGCAAAAGTATTGCAGCATATGTGTGGGGCCCAGCTCTTGTCCTGATCTCCAATCTTACAGCCAAAATAAAGGTGATAGGCTTTCCTAATCACGACGGTTATAGCACGCTTTTGTGATGCAAAATTCAATTCTCCATAAACATAACAGAAGTTATCTACACTGTTTACGCAATTACGAGGCATCTTTGTTCAAATTAGGCTGAAAAAAATTCAGTTTCAAAAGCATACACGAAAAAGAGTTTGACAAGGGTGCACTGTATGACTTCCGCGAATGAACTGATGCTGTGGCGTAATATGTTGACGCCTGTAACACATCGACGCCTTGACTCTACTGCGCATGCGCGTAGTTCTATTTTTTTTTTATTTTTTAATAAATTAATGTAATTACATTGCATTTTAATAATTTTAAATTAGGTAAGGTTAAGTTAGGTTAGTATTCCATTTATATTAATATCAAAAACATTATGGGAAACAATATGTTAAAATGATCCAATCTGTTTTTTAATAAATAACTTACAAATACATAATGTAATAGATAAATTTAAAATTACATTTTACTGTATATATAGGGATATATTTGCATTAATTTATTAAAATAAAAAAAATATAACTACGTGCATGCGCAGTAGAGTCAATGCGTCGATGTGTCACAGTAGGGTATGTCATTATGTCAATTTGGGAGGTGAAAATTAATTTTTGCCAATTCCTTCACTGAGGGGTTTTAAAAATATGTTTTTGGATGTGAAGAATTCAAATCTGCTATTATTTTTGTGATTGCTCAACACTTAGCTTGGTAAATCTACGTTTGATTAAAAATCGCATAAATTGCTCTCGGAAACAACATTTATTAATTTTAGCTTCTCAAAATGTCAGGTAATGCTATAAAAATGTTAGTTTCTCTGCATAAAACATATCCTAGTAATCATAAAACATATCTTTGTAATCATAAAACAACATTAGAAAGTAATGACATCAGTAAAAAAAAATATTTAAACAACAAGTTTCATCAAGTCTTGCTTTGATTCGTTCTTGGACATCAGCCGCCGACTTGCTTCTTGGCCTCTGATATAGCCCTCACGTTTCTCATGTGTATACACCCTGCCTGCTGCCTCTGTGACTTGTTTCACACACCTCTCTATTGATTGAGCAACTGAGCATGACAGGGCCACTGTGAAACTTGCATAGGCTTGTCAAAGAACTTCTTTACTTCCGTTGTAGTCAGTTTACATGTCAAAGGAGGTTCAAATACCCCGTCAGACCAGTCTGTCAGCTCCAACACGGAAGAAGCACTGGGGTTGATGGAAGGTGTCTTCCTGGGACGTACAGAAAGATCTCCAAGTGTGTCATCATCTCCACCCCTCATGTCAACAATCTTTTGGACACCAGCTTTCCTCTCCTCACTGTCATGTGAGCACAAGAGTGACTGAATTATCATTTCGCTGAATGCATACCATGCTGAGCGCTTGATGGTTGGCAAAACAGCATCCACTACAGCCTTCTTTTGCAGCCTAACTAGCCGCAGCTGAAACAAGATGTGGCGTGGGCCTTCCACCCAAGAGTGTTTTACTTTGATGTTGAACCAACAGGGGTAGTACACACCAACAATGTATTCCACTATCAGTCTTAAGTTGTTGAGGATTTTGCCTTTAAGGCCATGTTTTGAAACCCATATGCGACAAAGCTTGTTTGCTGTTGTCAACCACCTTGAATGGCTCACTGGACCAATTTCAAGAAGGGCCAGATCTGTGGGAAGTTCTCCTGTCCTTATGGCCTGTGTGATCCTATACCCGTACGCTTGATCAGTAGAGAGATCCTTTACGACATTGTCACTCAGTGAAGTAAGAGGCTCTCCAATTGAGAGTTTGGTGAATGAAGGATCAATTTCAAGTTCGGTTGCAGTCTAGCATCTTGCCAATGTTACCTGTCAACTTGTTGTTAGACAAGGTCTTCCCATCCAGTGCTGTGATCAAGTGTCGCAGGGGTAACTCGTTAGTGTGGAGGGCACAAACCAACCAGATCAGCTTACGGCAAAGCTTGACCTCTACCCAATGCATGGAACCACCCTCCCAGCCAGTGTTAACATTTGTAGAATCACCTCCAATGGCCTGCAGGCTTTTATCAATGCCCTTCTTCTTCATGAAATCTACAAGATTATCAGCAATAACTTCAGCAGGTTTTTTTCTCGTTGAGCCTTTCTCAGGAGTGAAGTGGTAGAGATATCTTCCACCTGGCTCACTGCACACAGAATAATGCTCTTCTTTGATGATGCTGGGGAACTGACGATCTGAATTGTCTGCTTTCAGCTTAACTTTAGTTGTATCTTGACGGCCGTCAAAGAAGATGCAGTCAATTTCACCCTTCTTACAAAGATCATCAAATTCCTGATCCAGGGATCTCATAACTTTTTCTTGGGCCCTCTTGACTTTATTGTGATCAACTACAAGTCTCTTGTCTTCTTCAGTGATCAAGCCAGCATCCATAAAGGCAGCAGTGGTGATGGCAGCTGTGGCACGCAGGCCAACACCATATCTGATGCTATGCATAGCAACATTAGGTATTTCTAATGTGTTGTACTCTGGCTTTTTATTGGAAGTTGAAGACGTGCTTGGTATTTCTAATGTCACTTCATAACTTCCATCCTTTCCATCTTGAGCATCAGCTATTTGTTCTTCATTTTCATCATCAGAGAAAATTATTTCATTTGATGGCATTGAAACATCCTGCTTACTTGTCTGCTTATATTCAGCAAGCCTTCTTCTTTCGTCTTCTTGCCGCTTCTGCTTTTTGACTTGTTTGTTGTGCTCAGGTTGATCTGGCAAGCCAATCTGATGTGGTCCAATAGAACCAGACTTGTCTCTCTGACCTTTAATGAAAGCAAGTTCCTTCACAGGGATCTTCATCTCCCTAGGGCATGTACAGTTAATGTGAGTTTCATTTTTGCAACCAGCATCTGCAAGGCAGCCAAATTCAGAGCAGAGAACAATTTTACACTTGCAACTGAGGATGTCAAAAAGCTTGTCAAGTTTTGCAATGAAAGCCTCTTTGACATGTAGCTTTCCTCTCCCAAGAGATATGTTTTTGGCCTGCTCCCAGCTCTCTTGGATCTTGTTTAAGATTGTGACTCGTGAATTTACAACGGGAGCTACAAAAGAACTGTTTGCTCGTTGCCACTTTTCAAGCACTTTAGGGTAAATGTCCTTTGCAAGACTGGCTGCTGGGTAGTTTCTCACATCCTCACCACTTTGTTCTCTTAGCAGTAGCCCATATTTTAGAACGTCTCTCAGAGTTGGGAGTTCAGAGGGTAACAACTCTCTACCAGTTCCAATTAGGTTGCTCATATGTGTGAATGTCCCCAGTCTTGTCCTCCTTTTAGAAGCCATTGTAGGTCAATTCCCACTGGTTAGGATGGTAGCACTGACGGACAAGTAATCTTCAGCACACTGATGAATATGTTTCAACCTGTGAAATAAGCAAAAACAGCAGTGCATTATATATACACAGCATATATAATTATTAATATAATAATTATTATATAATTCCACAAAAAAGTAAAAAAAGTCACTATTTTAATGTAGCTTCTTACCAAGCAAAACTAAATTATATTAAATTAACAAAAATATCTTTAGAATTCCTAAGACATGCTGCAACTTTTTAGCACCCCTCATATTTGGAATTTGAAAGTTGAAAAATTCGACACACCCTAGACTGTCACAGGCTACATATTACGCGACAGATGCAGTCCAGTTAGTAGGGTGCAGGGTTGCCTGATATCTTTATAAATAGAGCCAATTGGCAATTTTAGGCATCATTTTCGTATTCAGTGACCCAAAATTAGTAAAGATTGACTACTTTTATTTCCGAAGCATTTTGGCTGTAGACCAGTGTTATCCTCCATGAACTCAATCAATCTGAAACCCTCCTCATTACCAGTAAAAGTCTCGTAATTAACATTAGGGCAGTTAAAGTGTCCGACAATTATACTATTCCGATTGTCAATAAAGTTACCAAGAAGTGAGTAAAATCTAGTATCGGTGTCGAAGGGTTGAACGGGAGGGCTATGAACAACAACAAAATTAAAACTAATACTACGCACCTTAACTTCAACGCATATCGCATTAATTGCTGCCTGAAAATCTACCTTAACCTCGATAGCCCTAAGGGAATTACGAATGTACAGCAAAACGCCGCCACCAATCCTATGTAACCTATCATTAGTAAAGAGTTTAAAACCCGGTATATTAAATTCCCCGAACAAGTCCCGAGTCATGGTATTTAACCACGTTTCAGTGATAGGAACTATATCGTAGTTGCCGGAATAAATTATCACCTTAAATTTGTTTAATTTATTTCTAATACTACGTGCGTTACAATAAAAGACGTTTAAGTTATTTTTTACCACGGGCTGGCGTTTTAAACTATTTTTCACGTCAGGCCCGCTTTCCCCGGATCCACAACATTTAAAGAAGGCTTCGACCTATACAGCTTTCGTAAGTTTTCGTCAATTAACCTACCTAACCTAGCATTATCTATTTCATTAAAATGCACCCCCATCTTTTATAAAAAGGCTAGGATCACTGAATTCTGACCACAGCTTTACGAAGGGTACATTTTCCTCAGCACAAATCTCTTCTAATTTAGTATTAAAAAATATCGTTTTTGACGTAATCGTAAGACCCAAACCGTGCCTAGGGGTAATACCTAGAACTAAAGACCTATCTGACCTCGCATTTAGGGACCTAATTAACCCTCTATATCTCTCCAAAAGGTCAGGCACTCTCGTATCGGGCCTATACGAGTCGTTGCCCCCTACCATCGTCACCAACATCGAGTGACGGGAGGCAACGTCAATCCTATCCACTTCGTCTCTAACTCTGTCAACCCTGGCCCCTGGGAGACAGACCCTCCTCCTCTTGGTTGGATGCCGTTCAACGAACTCTTTGTCCATGTGGCGCACTAAAGAGTCCCCAATTAAAATAGTTTCCCCCTCATTCACGTCCCTTTCCAAATGGGCGAAAGGGTTCGAAACCTCGATAGGGGGGGGGGATTCCTATCACCTAACGTACGCGACCTAGCTCCACCCTTAACTTCTCTAAATCCATCCCCATCTACTACTGTACTCTCGGACCAACCTTAACCCCTTCCTCAACTCTATCCAACCTTCCGACAAGCTACCTAAACTAGAAACTAGGTTACGCACCTCACCCTTCAAATTACTAACGTCTTCAACGTTAGTATTGGTTCGGCTTTCGTCAACCGTAGCCCTACCCCTGCCTTCATCAAGCGTTGCAAGTCTTTCCGTTACCTCACGTACACTGCGTTTTATGTCAACTATTTCCTCCATTAACTCACAAAAGAAACAAACTGATCTCTCGGTAATCGCCATAGGACCGCCGTTATAATCTTTAAATTCCGAATACCACCGGTTTACTGTACACCTAACACACGACGCTTTCTGCGACGGCACCGCGCAGTTAAAAATTAGTTTATAACGTCACAAGTTCAAATTAGATTAAGCCAGCACGCTATGAAAACTTCTAAATCGCTAAAAACCACTAATATTCAATTACATAACTATAACATTGTGAATATAAACGCAAGTATATAAAATTCAAAACTTTCCAAAAGTAAAATTCTTAGCAATATGCAAAAGTAGATGCAATATCAGAGAGCTCAGGAAATGCGTCCGTTCAGTAAAGAGTCTGGCTGACGAACTCGGTAAGCTGATGAATGAATCAGTCACAGTATTCCCTGACAGTCAAAAGAAAGCCAGAGTATGGCCTGTATGTAGGTCGGGAACCCAAACACTCCATCAAATTACACTGCACGACAAAATTACAAACTTTTTCTGTCCTTCAAACGAAACGAAGTGAGTTTATAAATTTGGATGCGCTGAGTTCAAATCTGATGTCAGAATACCTATATCACCCACCGTTTTGAATGGACGTGTAATAAAAGTCTTGTATACAGATTAGAATACTTTGAATACCTCAACATAATTTATTACAAGATCAGAACAACAATTAAAATCTTTTTGCTGATGTTTTTCGTTTGTACATACTCTGGGGAGATTCCCTAATGAGAAACCAGCAATATTCATCCAACATACTGGAATTCCACCTTCTCTGCGTCCTCTTAAGGCAACTACAAAAATGTATGGATTAAATGTGAACTCTCAAGTTTTGCTAATTTTTTTTGACAGGATAACTGCCCTGTTCATACTGCCACGATCATCAGACGGTGGTTTCAGGAACAAAGAAATGTCGAGCTGCTGAACTGACCCACCAAGGGGTGTGACCTGAACCCCATTGAAAATGTGTGGGCAAATGTGGTTAATGCTTGGGAACCTGGACAGGCGCGGACATCTCGGCACCTGCTGGAACACACCATGGCAGAGTGGGAACTTTTCCGCACGAACCGACTAGTTATCTACGATCACGTGGCAACTGTTCCAAATAGGTTACGAGAGGTCATTAATAACACCGGTCTGCATAAAAATCGATTTCTTTATTTTGAGTTGTGATTCTGAAGCAGTTCGCTGCGCTGAATTAAAAAATGCTACCAGTTTTTTTCTATCACCCACAGTTTTAAAGTTATTACCAAAACAATTTTGGGGCGTTTTGTAATTTTTTACCTTTTTTATCTTTAATTAATTTCGTTTTTTCATATTTTTCAGATAGATAATTCTAACATTACGTCTTTAAAATTTTAACAATGGCTTATAGAGGATGTACCCATAGTCCAGACATATTTTGTTATATTTGTGGTCGGTATGTTGTTGTAAAACAAAGGACAAATGTAACGACCTTTATTAAGAGAGCTTATCATGCTTATTTTGGAATTAAATTAGGAGATCAAGACAAAAGTTGGGCTCTACACAAGGTTTGTCTTACGTGTGTTGCGGCATTAAGGAATTGGAGCAAAGGTAAAAAGAAAAGTTTGCCATTTGGGATCCCTATGGTATGGCGCGAGCCTAGAAACCATACCGACGACTGCTACTTCTGTTCTTGCAATGTTAAAGGTTATAATGCAAAGAATAAAGAGAGCCTTCAATACCCAAGTCTTCCATCTGCAATAAGGCCGGTACCCCATGGTCTAGAAGTTCCTATTCCCCGCCCACCCGAGAGTCTGGATCAATACAATTCAGATTCTGATTCAGCTCCAAATCCAGACAATGATGATGTTTATGAACAGCCAACAGCTGACCGAGATCCTCCTAAACCATTAACCCAAGCCGAACTAAATGACTTAGTCAGGGATTTGAATCTGCCTAAGGACTCTGCAGAACTTTTGGGGTCTAGATTGCAGGAGAACAATTTATTGGCATCCGACACATACTTCGCTTGGTACAGAAATCGTGAGAAAGACTTCGTGCCTTTTTTCGAAGAAGATGGTCCCTTGGTATTTTGCAAGGACATCACAGGATTAGTGTGCAAGCTAGGCATCGAATACCAAACCAGTGACTGGAGGTTGTTTATAGATTCCTCTAAAACCAGTCTAAAAGGAGTGTTACTGCACAACGGTAACAAATATGCATCAATCCAAGTGGCCCATTCTACTCATTTAAAAGAGACCTATGATAACATGAAACTGCTTCTGGAAAAAATTCAGTATCAAAATCACAGATGGATATTGTGTGGGGATCTCAAAGTCCTTTGCATGTTACTTGGGCACTGGGCAGCAATCAGGATACACTAAGATGCCATGTTTCATCTGCGAATGGGATAGTCGAGCACGTGACCAGCACTGGAAGAGGAAAACTTGGCCTCCTAGAGAGAATCTTACCCCAGGATCAAAGAACATTTTACATGAACATCTAGTTGAACCAAATAAAATCCTCCTACCACCCTTGCACATTAAGTTAGGCTTCATGAAGCAGTATGTCAAAGCATTGAATAGAGAAGATGAGTGTTTCAAGTACATTTGTTCAAAATATCCAAAGATTAGCTACGAGAAAATAAAGGAAGGTGTTTTTATAGGTCCTCAGATTAGAAAGTTATTGACAGACGATCATTTCCTGAACACAATGACCAATAAAGAAAAAGAAGCATGGCTTGGTTTCAAAGATGTTCTTGAAAACTTCTTGGGAAACTACAAAAGCCAAAATTATGAAAGACTGGTGGAAAATATGCTTAAAAAGTTTTGCGCCTTAGGCTGCAACATGAGCCTGAAAGTTCACTCCTTATTTTCGCATCTTGACCGTTTTCCCGAAAATCTCGGAGATGTCAGTGAGGAGCAAGGAGAACGATTTCACCAGGACATCAAAACCATGGAAAGAAGATATCAAGGAAGATGGCATACAAATATGATGGCGGATTACTGCTGGTGTCTGCAACGAGATAAGCCTAACGCACAGCATAAGAAAACATCAAAGAAGCACCGGTTTAGTCGTCATTAGTCAGATCTACCTTCGTAGTCTTTTGTCTTTGGAATAAGTCCTGAAATGTTTGCAAGTAAAGAAGGTAAATATATTTTGTTTCTTTCAGTTATTTTTTTATTCTTTCATAAACAAGCAATATGCTTGTCCAAGAGCTCGGAGCTATTTAATTCTGCTTTAATTAGGTTTTACTCTATCACCTAAAGATTTCGTGCTACAAGGGGTGTTGTAATACTGTACCTCATCTGTCCCCAAATGTTAACCACCCATTGATGGGAGGGGAGAGAGTATTTTGCTGGGAACGGGACTGGTTGTTATATATATTTACCCTACATTATGTAAGCGTTACTGTAGTCTATAACAACAAAATTTATGGTTTAGCATGTGCAATCCAATGTTGGTCTCGATAAGATGGTTCACATTTGGGGATAAATGGGGGATTTATGACACACCCTGTAGTAAGAAAACCATACGTGATAGGGAAAAACTAACTATATTTTTTAGATCAGCGCACTCAAATTATATAGAATCACCAACTAGTTTGTAAAAATCGATCGACAAGTTTTCAAATGTGTACTGGTGTAATCTACAGATCTACAGAAGCTAAGGCTAATAAAGACCCTAATATCCACTCTAAGGTTAGCCCGAGAGAAAGAAGAGAGTAGGGGGTTAAGTAAATAGCAAAACCTATCATTCGTGGGTTAACATTCATTCAGAAAAAGAAAGAGAAAGACTCATCATCCGCCGGCCACTGCCGACAAGTCGGAAAAATAGTCGAAGAGAATAGGAAAGCGGTGAAAGATGAAAAGAAGTAAAATAAGAACGCTTACAAACCATGCAAATACAGTCTTAACTCAAACACTGTCATACCAAGCAAACTACAGACAGGCAAGAAAAGATAAAAAAAAAGTATGAAGAGTATAACAAAAAGTGGGTTAGTTTACGCTAAGAGCTACATCTAAGTACGCGTTAGTCTAACTTTTTTTCTAATATAATTTTGTTGCTGGCATATCACACGCTGGCATGTCACAAGCTGGCATTAATCGTTAACAGACTCAAACCTCGACCATTACCCCAAGAGCTCTTGTTACTAATTGTTTTATTACTTTAAACCACGTCCACCACGTAATTTAAATCCGTTATTACGAGTATTGCTATTGTCGAAAATGAACAATTTGTCAAAATTTATATTATCGACTTTATTAACGATTTTCAAAACTTCAGTAACCTTCCCCCTTAATCTCCTAGTTTCGAGTGAATGTAAGTCAAACTCTTTAATTCTATTTTCGTAAGACTTGTTGCGTAGTGACGGAATTAGTTTCGTGGCGCGTCGCTGAACCCTTTCCAACCTATCAATATCCTCACGCAAATACGGGCACCAAAACTGAACGGCATATTCTAAGTGAGGCCTGACTAGGGACTTGTAAAGGGGCAATATAATATTCTTCGATTAAAATTCGAAATTACATGCTATGAAGCCTAACATCCTATTAGCTTTTGCGCAAGACTCCAGGCACTGGTTCCTAACTTTTAAATCCTTAGATACGCGTATCCCTAAATCTACTTCCTCGTCAACGCTTGCTAACAGTCGATCATCCATCGTGTACGGATAATTGTTTTTACGAGAACCTATATGCAAACTTCACAGTTGTCTACGTTAATTGCATCTGCCATCTTATCCGTCCATTCCATAATCCTATTTACATCGTCTTGGAGCCTATTTCTATCATCCACGTTAATAACTTAACCGCCTATTTTAGTATCGTTCGCGAATTTTGACACGTTACTGGCCAAGCCAATATCTATGTTGTTAATGTAGATTACGAATAGCAATGGGCCTAACACTGAACCCTGAAGGACAGGACACCGCTACCAAACCACCCCGATTCCCTTCCATTAACAACGACCCTCTGTTTCCTGGCACGAAGCTATTCCTTTAACCAGTTAGCTACCTGACCATGTATACCGTGCGCTTTAACGTTCGCAATTAATCTTCTAAGCGGAACTGTATCAAACGCTTTTTTAAAGTCTAAATAAATAACGTCAGCCGCTCTATGCCTATCGTATTCGTGCACTATTTCGTTATAAACCCTAACAAATTAGTTAAACAAGATCTATGGCGTCGAAACCCATGCTGACTACTATTAATCAAATCTCTACTTTATAAGTGATCGACGATACGATCCCTAACTACGGATTCCAAAAGTTTACCGACAATTGACGTTAAGCTAATAGGCCTATAATTGCCAGCTACTGTGCGGTCGCCTTTTTTAAAAATGGGCGTAACGTTAGCCAATTTGAAGTCTTCAGGAATAATCCCCGCTTCCAGTGACATCTTTCAAATGTCTGGGATAAAGCGCGCCAGGGCCTGGAGCCTTGCTACCTTTCAGCTTATCGATATAATGCGCAAAGTCACCCTCGTAAGCACTTATTTCATTGAAAATAGTTTCGCTACTAAATGGAACGATATCGTCCACGTCGGGGACATTATTTACATCTTCTACGGTAAAAACTGTCGCAAAAAAGTTGTTAAAAATACCCACCATCGCCTGAGCGTCGGAAACCAAAGCGCCGTTAGCGTCCACTAGAGGGCCTGTGTTATCTTTTATCGGCTTACGGATGGACCAAGTATTGAGTAATTGTGTATAATAATGTTATGGTTGTGATGTAGTATGATAAATATATATTTATTTACTTAAACAATTGTCAGTTCCTTATAATTTGAACATTATGTTTTGTATGTTCTTAAGAAAATCCCTAAATTTACTTGATTCATGTTTATTTTTGTAATAAAAAATTGAACTATGTTATCATTATCTCTCCATGGATAGACCTTTTTCTGAATAATCATTTGTTGATGAGGCATGGACTTTAAACAAAAATGTTATTGTCTGGAGGAAAAGTCGATACGACAACTTATCTTACACTTTAACTATAACATGGCCACATCAAAATCCTATAATTGAAAGTTTTAAAGTATTCTTCGTTTGTGAAATTATCTAACTACTGTATTCCTTAAATTTAGGAATAATGCCTCGGAATAAAATACATAGTCGTCCTAGCATTACCACTAAAATTACAGTGAAGAATATATTTATTCAGTCATTGTTTTTCAAAGAATAAAAGTATTACTCTGACAACACCTGAGAGGGGGAGGAGGAGAGGGAGGTAGTGAAGGTGGGGGACTGGAGTTTAAGAGGGACTGTGTTGTTGCGACATCTCGGAGAAGGCTATATAAGGGTGGAGCGCGACTATTGGAGGGGACTGTAAATTAAAATACTTTTCGGGCACATAAATTATGTATAGAATGAGATACAGAAATGCGACCGTGGAGGGAAGTACAAACGTAGAAGAAAGCGAAATGTTGTTCGTTGTTAAACAATAAAACGATAAAGGTTCGGGAAAAAGACAAATAGTAAAACTACAGCAGTCGAAAGAAAATTAATTTCAACTGGCTAAAATCGAATTTGAGCGAGAATAAGAAGAGAATTTTGTCTGGAATTAATAATAAAAATAATAAGTACAATATATTGATGAAGGTAACAATAATAATGATAATAACAATAATGATAAAAAATAATAATTATTATAATGGTAACGATAAAAACACGAATAATGGTGAGGAAAATTCTGAATGATACTTGCAATTATTAGGACGGGGAAAAAAATGGATTATAAAGAGGTAGACTGAGGAAACATTGAAATCGTAACTACAGAATAAAGAAAAAAGGTAAAACATTAAAGATTTTTAGGGAGGTTAGTCCATCTTGAAGTGTAATCTTAAATTTTATTTCGTTTAAGTTTACAAATACAGTGTATTTGCGTGTTGAGTCTACAAATATGCATAAAAAAACATTATTCTAAAATAAATACAAGCCTGTATACGGACGGTTTGCGATTGCAAATACTTGTGGTTTTTGATACAGTTTGTATAGAGCGAACCTGAGGCAGTACGAGTACGATTGTACTACACGAACTTGCGGGGAATCTTGCTTCTGAAGAATCATGTACCAGGACTGACAATAACTGGAGGAGTCTGCAATACAGACTAACGAAAATTACCATAAATTGAATGCGGATACGGGTGTCCTTTGGATTAGACTAGTGCTTCTCAACCGGGTGAATGAGATCAGAATCAGGGTGAATGGAAATTGTGACAGAAGAATGTACACTTTATTTTGTTGAAGCAATTGTTCAATATTATATATTAAAAGCGCTGAATATTTTCTTCATCCACAGTAAATAATTTTCATCTTGTAGTCTGGAGTGTGATAACTAAAAATAAATCATAATAATGAGCACTGTATTTTAGTGAGTTTTTGAAAAAAAATGTTTCGGGTGAATGATATCGGAAAAGGTTGAGAAGCACTGGGTCACTAGACTAACATGGAGCATTGTTGCTTTCAGTGGCGATGAACCATATACGGAAGCCTCGTCACCACTTTGACTTTGACGTCAGCATTTTAACTATTTGCTTGGCAATGCTGCTGCAAGCTACTCGTACCCTGACATGGGGGGAATGATGCTCTACGTGCTGCGCTATGTTTTTCAGAATTAGATGGCACCAAACAACTATAGAAATTTGAGAGCTGGGCAAAGAACGGAAAACCTAATGCGTAAAAGACAGATTGATAATTAAGGTGTCCAAAGGTGGCCTTTTCCCAAACTATTTCTCAACTTGCTGCTGACTTTAATGTTTCATCTAATTTCCGCAGTTCAAAGGACACAATGATGGCAAAGAAATAAGGTAAGTTTCGAATAATGTATATAGTCGGTGACAGAAGTTGTTCCTCCAAATATTATAAAATATACAGACCCTATTTCTTTATTGATTTTAAAATGTCCTCAGTTCCCTTGGCAACTGAAAACCATTTCCGAAAGAAATATGTTTTTCTCTTTTTTTTTCTTTTCTCTTCCTTTTCTCTTTCTCTTGGTGAGTTTGGCATTTATGTATGATGTATAAAGCAATAGTGCCAACCTTAACTCTAGAATTCAGTAATATGAGGTACTTCAGCTGTAATAATTTATAAATATCTGTAATTTTTTAATGACTCGGCAAATTTAATCAGTATACAGTATATAATAAGCGAATGCTGTCTGTCTGTCTGTCCCACCCTAAAACACGGAAACGGATCCTCCAGAGAAAAAATTATTAGGTAAAAGTTGCTTAAAATTAATCGAAACCTACGGGAAAACTATAAATAAAGCTGAAAACGGATAATGTTTGTATTTTTTTTTTTTTTTTGTGTATGTGTATGTCCGAAAAATTAAAAAAAAATAAAATTGCCTCTGTTGATTGTTGAAGAGTGGTATTTTTACCAAGGAGTTCTGCTAGCTACGATAAAACACTAATATTTACATAGATATTATGAATTTGTAGAAACAGAGTAATTTAAGCAACGTTGATGAATATTTATATTGCAGACGTTTTAGAAGTGAAAGCTGTAAATTACGTTTACAAGAAAATTATCGGAATTATCTTTGTGCGCTTTTCTTAGCAGAGGTTTTCTTCATGCAACTCTTCCATGTAGGCAATTCTTTCTCAATGTACGACGTACAGTAGAGTAGAGGGATGGACATCGATTTTAGACAGTCTTAATCAGGGCCTGAGTTGTAAAAAATTAACAAATGGTACGGCCGCAGATTCACACGAAGCAGCGTCGCAGAAGTGCGTTGATGAGAGTGTGGTGGTGGGGGCCCTTCCGCAGGGGGTTAACAACGGAACCATTTTTACAAAAAATTAACAACCGGTACGTACCACCCTCAACTCAAACCCTGGTCTTAATGTTTGGCAAATATCATATGCGGTCACTCATGGATTCGCAGCAGCCATTCTTTCAATCAATCTAGCTGTATGTTCTGAAATCTTGCAAAGTCATCCACACCTTGGTAGAGTTTTGATTAGTCTAAGGCCTTTCTGTTTCTTTATAACTGCAGCAACTGTCGTAAATGGAATTGGAAGTTCTTCTATCTTCCTATAACTCTTTCCAAACTCGTGTGCAGCAATAACAGATCTCTTAAGGTTTGTAGACACCTCTTTACCACGACCACTCATTGCTGATGAATGGTTTGTATAGTAATCCGTCTTCCATGAAGATTCACAGAGAGAATTCTAGAATTTCGAATTGCCAACAGTCTCTTATTAATAAACAGCAACTACTGATAAAAATCTTAAATTTTTCAAGCCGAAGGTAGACACGCAAAATATTAAATAATTTTGTAATTAATTGTATGAAAACTTGCATTTTTACTTTTTTTTTATTTTCCTCAAATATTTTGATTTTCTACACTATATGTTGGAGTTGAACTAATTTTTTATTTGTTAAATTTTTCCAAACGAAGACGAAGGGAAAACTCTTCATAACTATCCTATAATGGTACAAAAGATAAGGACGAATATAATTGAAATATAATTCTGTACGAATACTTATGAACAACACTGTATAGGGACAATGTTCACTCTGTTCAGGATGCTCAGTATTTCCCCTGTGTCGAGGGATCTTCTCCATATTCAATATAGGAGTGTAGTAGCTGTTTCACTCTTACAGTTTTTAATCAACAAGGCGCTCCATTTCACTCTAAATAGTACTAGAATTTTGGTTATATATATTAAACGTCTACTTGACATCTCATAATTAACTTGGCTTTCTGAGAATGAATAATAGCTCCTTTGAAATGTTTACTATATATTTAATTAATATATCTGAAAGTGGTGCTTAAATGTTTTAGATATAGGAGTAGAAATTAAACATTTCATTTATATAATAAGTTAGTTTTCTATTCTTTGCGCACGCCTCGAAGCATATGCATGCAGTGTGGTTAAAAATATTTGTAAATTATGACGCAGTTTATTTAGTGGTCGTACTTATAAGCTATCTCGAAAAGAGGAGAAATAAATTATTATATGTGTGCACCTATTCATTTATTCCATATGGCTAAAGTCTTCCAAGTGTCTTTCATGCATTTATTAATTTTATTTATTTGGCTAGGCCTTGGCTAGTAAAGTCTTTTTAAGATTAAGAACCAGACTGTGACCATGAGCCTATCCTTAAACCTAGGCATCTTGATATACAGTAGGCCGACCCTAAGTTCAGTCTCTAATTTAGACAGCCTATACTTGAGAAAAGACATTGATAAATTAGAAAGAGTTCGAGTTAGTGAAACTAAAATGAATCCAAGGCTAAGAAGTAAAATACTTGAGGAAAAATTAGATGAACCACAGTAGATATGTATTTAGTGTAAAGCGTTCACTCATAGGAGAACTAATTCACGTATTGATAAGTAACTTTCATAATGTAAGTTACAGGAAAAAATTTGATCGGGATACATTGTAGGGTGGGTTGAAAAAATTTAATTTAATGAAACATGCTGAAAAAGATGCCCGAGTAGTCACTGATTAAAGAATAAGTCATATCTTTTAGAAATATTAATTTCGGTGCTAGCAACTATGAAAAAATAAATTGCAAACAAAGGCCACAAAAGATCCTTTTTAGCATGTTTCCTTAAATTAATTTTTTGCCTCACAGGTATGAGGATCTCAACAATAAACTCAATTAATGCCAATGTCTATCAAAAAACCATTAATAAACATTGTTTTTGCTTATTTTAAAATGTAGGACCCATATATGTTTGAAATATCATGTGTATTTGTGTGCCTACATGTGTATTTGTGGCCTATCATTTGTTGACCTATCATGTGTTTCCTGATTTAGCATTTTATTTTATTTTGTTTCAGATTAATAGCATAGCTTGCAATGGCCTCTTCTGGTATAACAAGAGAAAAAGTGAAGTATTCTATTTTCGGAACGCCAGCAGAGGTTCCTGGCAACCAACTACCAACTTGTGAGGATGTATTCAAAGCTTATCTTAAACATAGGCTCATTACTGCAACATCTACTGTAGCACTCAGAAATACGCTGAAATTATCGCGGAAGAAGTGAATGATATATACAGTATATCCGTGCTTCTATTCCAACAATCGACTTCAAAAGCATAGTAATTAAGGTAAAGAGATTAATTGAGAAGGGACAAGAACTTAGAAAATATCCCATAAGTAAAAGATCTTCTGGATTGATCAACATACTGAACGAAAAATGATTATAGGTAAGTGGGACAAAGTGAAAACTTCAAAACTACAACAAATGGAAAACTGAAAGCATAAAAGACAATTCTTTAAAGATAAACAAAAGAGTTTTGTCCAGGAAATGCAATTGAATCCTTGTGATATTGGTGAGATCAGCTCTGAAAGTTAAAAAGGCCATTAAAATCAAGATTTCGAATTGAGCGAGTACGAATTAGATAGAGAAGCTAGCACTTCTCAAAATCGACACCAATATCCAGAATTATGCAAGGCAGTTGATCGATACAAAATAAGCAACCGTAATGCTTGTTTGATTGCTAATCCTGTCTTAAAAGATCTTAATCTATTATCTGAAAATACTACGATTGATCCCAGTAAACTACGTCGTCAAAGAACCTTGTGGAGAAACATGGAAAGAAAGAAGCATGAAGAACAGAATAAAGGAATAGTGTGTCTTGGATTTGATGGAAAAATTGATAAAGCTCTTTCAAAAGTGGGAGAATGCTAGCGGACTTTGAATGAAGACCACTATGTGTTAGTTTCATTTCCAGGAAACGAATATATTGACCATGTTGCTCCTGAAAGTGGAAGGGCAAGTGATATTGCTAAAGAAATTATATCAGTAATTATTGACACGAACTCTGCATCGACTTTAAAAGCTGTAGTTTTTGATGCAATTAATGTAAATACAGGTAAATCAAATGGAGTAATTAGAAAACTAGAGCTGACATTGGGAAGACCATTACAATGGTTATTTGCTTACTTCACACGAATGAACTTCCCTTGAGAAAATACCTGAAAGTTCTTGACGGGCAAACGACAGGACCTAGAAGTTCACAGGGCAAAATCGGCAAGGATCTGAACTTTGATCCAAAGAACAGACCAATTGCAAAATTTCCGCCTCTCGCTGGAAAAGTGATGGACTTAATATTCGGAAGAGAGCAGTCGAAAAAGTGCTACAAGCGAAAAGGAGTGTTATACCGTGTGAAATTCGAATGTTTCACAAGAAATCCATCAGGCTCAACTTCTCATCTTCGACCTACATGGATATGATTGATTGGGACGAAATGGATATTTGTGTTCCTTCCTCACTCTCTGATGTTATAAGTAGCACTGATGAGTGCCAAAAACCCATCATTCTTGACAGATACCAGTGTCATTCCCAGGCAATTGAAAGAAATGTGAAGGAAATCTCCTCTGCAAGTGAAAAAGTCTATGGACATGACGCTCGCCATGGAATGGTTATTCTCAGCAAGAAATCTCGGCTAGAGAATCCAAAAAGGGAAACAAAGTCAGATTTCAAGTGAATCAAAAGAGGATAGCAGTTACACTTCATATAATTTAGTGATGAACACATGTTTTGGTTTATAAAAGGAAATATTGTTATAATTTTTAACCTGACTAAATTTGCTTCAAAATTTTGGCTTTTCTTCAAAATTAAGGTGAACGTTGCGAGAATGACCTTTTCAGCCATGTTTCATACTGGCAACTTGAGTTCGATATATTTTCGCACGCCCTATATGTACAGTAATTCGCCTTCCATGAAGATTCACAGAGAAAATTCTAGAATTCCAAGTTGCTAACAGTCTCTAATGAATAAAGAGCCAATTACTGAAAAAATTAAAATTCTTCAAACCAATGGTGAACAGACAAAGTACTAAATAATTTTGTAAATAACTGTTCGAAAACTTTTGTATTTTAACTTTTTTTATTTTCCTCAAATTCCTCAATTTCCTCAACATTATATGTTGGCGTTCACCTAATTTTTTTATTTGTTAAATTTTTCCAAACGAAGGGAAAATTTTTCATAACTATCTTATGCATGGTACAAAAGCTAGGGGCGAATATAACTGAAATGCTTCTCTGTACGAATACTTATAAAGCCACTATATATATATATATATATATATATATATATATATAATATATGGTGTTCCTGTCTCTTTTCATTGGTGGGGTCCAGTTTGCAGTACAATAAACATGCTTAATTAATTTCAATACATAATGTCAGTACACTGACACATAAGATAATTAACGTGGGGCTTGGTGTCATGAGTCTAAACTCTAAATGGACCGAAAGCCATTCCCATCTATATATATATATATGAAAATTATTTCACGAAAGTAGCACGTTAAAAATATTTATGATGAATAAAACCACGAAGGAAAGGAAACAGAATGGTGCTCAAGCGCTTTCGTCTAATGACATCCTCAGGAACACTGAAGTAAATAAAGAGTGCAAGACTATATACAGGTTACAAAAAAATATATATAGATATAATAAATATAGAAATACAAATTGTGGGAGGAGCATACAAATTTGTAAGGAAAACTACCAATTTTAGCACTTTGCCCGAATTCAACACAAGATCAAATGGATTGTTTACACCCAATTTTATAGTTAATGCCTGAATGATATATAGGTCACAAAAAATATAAAAAAATATATCTAAAAATAAATTGAAAAATAAAAATTGTAAGAGGAGCATACAAATTTATAAGGGAAAACGACCCAAGTTTTAGCACTCTGCCCTTCTTGTCTGAATCCGTTCTGAACGAATTCAACACAAGATCAAATGGATTGTTTACAACCAATTTTATAGAGAAGGCCTGAATGATATATAGGTCACAAAAAATTAAAAAAAAATTAAAAATATAAAACTAAATTGAAAAATAAAAATTGTAAGAGAAGCATACAAATTTATAAGGAAACACTACCAAAGTTTTAGCACTCTACCCTTTTTGGCTAAATCCGTTCTGAACGAATTCAAAACAACGGGATCGAGTTGAAAAAGACCTTTGCTCGTGTTAAAGTTATTTGTAAGTTGGATAATAGCAGACTCAAGAATATTTCTATTAACAATGTTGCTTGAGTGAAATAAAATTGAAGCATTATTCCAATCAATAGAGTGGGATAACTCTGACAAATGGACAAAAAGGGCACTGGACGACTGTCCCGTTCTAACGGAATATTGATGCTATTTTACACGCGTGTGCAAATCCTTTCCCGTCTGACCAATGTAAAAGAAATCACATTGTTTGCAACCAATTTTATAGATAATGCCTGAATTATTGGTAGGGCTATTTTTAACTATCATATTTTTCACAATATTGTTATATGAAAATACTACATTAATATCAAAAAGTTTAAGTACATTAGCAATGCCTAAAAAGCCTGGGAAAAATGGAAGTACTAAAATATTCTTTGACAAAGTGCGAGTGTTATTATTCACACGATAGAAGGTTCATTTTGCCTTGTTAAGACAAGATTCCATAAACGCAGGTGGGTAGCACAGATCACTTCCAATACCATTGATTTTTTCCAATTCGGCATCTATGTATTCTGGACTGGCGATCCTAAGAGCGCGGAGAAACATTGAAGAAAATATGGCTTTCTTAATGGGGGTGTCATGTCCAGAGTAAAAGTGTACGTAGGACAAATTTTTTTTTTTTTTCCGATAGATACTAAACTTAAAACCTGGGCTTTCCCTATGTACAAGCACATCCAAAAACGGGATTGAGTTGTCTTGTTCCATTTCTAAAGTAAACTTAATGGAGGGGACTTGATCATTTAACTGAAGGAGGAAGTCATTCAGGTCACGATTCATGGGCCAGATACACAAAATATCGTCGACGTACCGCAACCATGGGATGCCAACCCCCAGGATTCTCGGAATGTAAGTAATTTCGAAAAACTCCATATAAATATTGGAGAGGAGGGGCGACAAGGGGTTGCCCATGGCCATCCCAAAACCTGTTGATAATACTCGCTACTGAAAGTGAATTTACAGTCTTTGATGCAAAGCTTAATAAGTTCCAAAACGATGTGTGCCGGTAGTGGCAGGTCTTACTTACTTAATTCTCGGGAGAGAAAGTCAAGCATATTGTCAATCGGCACTTTTGTAAACAATGAACAAACGTCAAAACTGATGAATCTATCGTTGGTTTCAGTGCGTACATTATTCAATTTTTCAGTGAGATCCATGGAATTTTTTGCATGTGAATCAGAGATAGTTCCGAGAATGGGGGAGAAGACTTTGACAAGCCATTTGTAGAGTTTATAGGTAATGGAGCCCACCGAGCTAATAATAGGGCGCATAGGGTTGCCAGGTTTGTGGGTTTTAATATGACCATAAAGGTAGGGAAGAGAAGGTGAAGTGGACATGAAAAGCGGAATTAAGTCCTTATGATTTTTGAGAATGCGTTTCAAGCCACGATTGAATGATTTGATGACGTCATCCTGCGGGTTCTTCCTAAGTTTTCTGTATGTGGCGGGGTCCTGGAGAAACTCGTTCATCTTTCTAATGTACACCAGTTTCTCCATCATAACTATGGTGTTAGCCTTGTCTGCTTTAGTAATATGGAACCCACGATCTTTTTTTATTTGTGAGAGGCTATTGCGAAAATGTTTAGGAAAGTTATCTTCGTGAGTACTATTCGCAGCACTATAGATATTTGGTGTATCTGGCCCATGAATCGTGACCTGGATGACTTCCTCCTTCAGTTAAATGATCAAGTCCCCTCCATTAAGTTTACTTTAGAAGTGGAACAAGACAACTCAATCCCATTTTTGGATGTGCGTGTACATAGGGAAAGCCCAGGTTTTAAGTTTAGTATCTATCGGAAAAAACAAACAATTTGTCCTACGTACACTTTTACTCTGGACATGACACCCCCCATTAAGAAGTCCATATTTTCTTCAATGTTTCTCGCGCTCTTAGGATCGCCAGTCCAGAATACATAGATGCCGAATTGGAAAAAATCAACGGTATTGGAAGTGATCTGTGCTACCCACCTGCGTTTATGGAATCTTGTCTTAACAAGGCAAACCGAACCTTCTATCGTGTGAATAATAACACTCGTACTTTGTCAAAGAATATTTTAGTACTTCCATTTTTCCCAGGCTTTAGGCATTGCTAATGTACTTAAACTTTTTGATATTAATGTAGTATTTTCATATAACAATATTGTGAAAAATATCACAGTTAAAAATAGCCCTACCAATAATTCATGCATTATCTATAAAATTGGTTGTAAACAATGTGATTCCTTTCACATTCGTCAGACGGGAAAGGATTTGCACACGCGTGTAAAATAGCATCAATATTCCGTTAGAACGGGACAGTCGTCCAGTACCCTTTTTGTCCATTTGTCAGAGTTATCCCACTCTATTGATTGGAATAATGCTTTAGTTTTGTTTCACTCTAGGAACATTGTTAATAGAAATATTTTTGAGTCTGCTATTATCCAACTTACAAATAACTTTAACATGAGCAAAGGTCTTTTTCAACTCGATCCCGTTGTGTAATTCGTTCAGAACGGATTTAGCCAAAAAGGGTAGAGTGCTAAAACTTTGGTAGTGTTTCCTTATAAATTTGTATGCTTCTCTTACAATTTTTGTTTTTCAATTGTTTTATATTTTTTTTTTTTTTGGTGACCTATATATCATTCAGGCCTTATCTATAAAATTGGTTGTAAACAATCCATTTGATCTTGTGTTGAATTCGTTCAGAACGGATTTAGACAAGAATGGCAGAGTGCTAAAACTTGGATAGTTTTCCCTTATAAATTTGTATGCTCCTCTTACAATTTTTATTTTTCAATTTATTTTTAGATATAATTTTTATATTTTTGTGACATATATCATTCAGGCATTAACTATAAAATTGGTTGTAAACAATCCATTTGATCTTGCGTTGAATTCGGGCAAAGTGCTAAAATTGGTAGTTTTCCTTACAAATTTGTATGCTCCTCCACAATTTGTATTTCTGTATTTATTATATATATATATATATATATATATATATATATATAGATGTATATATATTATTTTTTTTGTAACCTGTATATAGTCTTGCACTCTTTATTTACTTCAGTGTTCCTGAGGATGTCATTAGACGAAAGCGCTTGAGCACCATTCTGTGTTTCCTTTCCTTGTGGTTTTATTCATCATATATATATATATATATATATTATATATATATATATATATATATAGGATACTCGTCATTTTTTAACGTTGAAAAGTCTATGCTCCTACCTTCTAGAATCGTTCCTGTTGATGAAAAAAAAATGTCTATGAAATATTTTACAAATCGAGTAAGATTTAGAGGTCGCTCAATAACCTTGAAGTTTCACCCAGTAGCGGATTAGACAGGGGCTAATTGGGATGCAGCCCCAGGCCCACCAAGGAACATTGGGACTGTATCAAGGAACTGTATGAAGTTGCTTTTAACTTGATACAGAATATATGCTTTCGTTGTCGAATATACTGGACTATGTTTTCATACTCAGGATCAGAATCACATACGTAAGGTTTTGAACATGAACAAACGGAATCATAGGCCCCTTTGGATCAGTCAGTCCCAGGCCTATCAGGCCATTAATCCGGCACTAGTTTACCCCCACCCCACTCCACCCGTAGTATAAACAGAAGACTAAACTAAACGAAGAAAATAAAAAAATTATACATGTGAACTGATGAGATATGTGAAATTGAACGACAAAGAAATTGGCTAAAACTGGGACAATGCCATATGATGTGGTAAGTACAGTAGAAGCTAGAATTTCATTGCTCTTGAGCGACCTCTAAATATTAATGAATTTAAAAGAAAATTGACACACATAGCTTTTTCATCAAGTAGAACAACTTTGGCGGGTATGTCATTGATTTCACTCCTACAGTCAAGAAGCACTTTAATATATATATATATAAGTTATATATATATATATATATATATATATATATATATATATATATATATATATATATATATATATATCGGCTATTGATTGGTGGCGCGGAAAACGCGCAACTAGATTTACTAAAGTAACTGGTGACATTTTTGCTTTAATTTTAAAACAGGAAGATAAAATTAATAGGTGTCTTACAAAACTTAAATCTAATAATATAATCTCAGACACGGTTTTTGCTAAATTATTTGATTCTGGATCCAGCCCAGGCATTATGTATGGACTCCCTAAAATACACAAACCTAATTGTCCGCTTAGGCCAATTTTATCGGCTCTAGGAACTTTTAGTTATAACCTTTCAAAATTCTTGGTTCCCATACTATCACCTATAACTTATAATTTGTATACAGCACGGGATTCTTTTTCTTTCGTTAGAGAAATTACCTCATTAAATAATAATTCTTACACAATGGCTAGCTTCGATGTAAAATCTTTATTTACCAATGTGCCTGTTGCAGAAACTATTGATATATGTATTGACAATCTTTTTAATAATACTGATACTGTGCAGGGTTTTAATAGAGGCCAAATGAAAGAACTACTAAATTTTCCGTGGAAGACCTTATATTTATATTCAACGGTGAATATTTTAAACAGACTGAAGGTGTTCAAATGGGTCTGCCTCTTGGTCCCACCTTAGCTAACGCGTTTCTGTGTCATCATGAAGTCAAATGGTTGAATGAGTGTCCTTCCAACTTTAAACCGGTTTTTTATAGAAGATATATTGATTACATTTTTCTCCTGTTTAAATCACCAGACCATATCCCTTTGTTTCGTAATTACCTTAATTCTAAGCACCCTAACATTCAATTTACTTCAGAAGTTGAATTTAATAGCTCTCTGTCCTTTTTGGACATTAAGATAATAAAAACTAATTCCTCTTTTGAAACTTCCGTTTACCGAAAGCCGACATTCACCAATCTTACAACGAACTTTTCTTCCTTTATCCCTTTAGGTTTCAAACGAAATTTAATCTCGACTCTGACCAATAGAGCTTTCAATATCTGTTCAGATTACTTCAAACTACACGATGAACTAGATTTCATCCGAAAACTCCTTGCCAAGAATAATTTCCCTTCTAGACTGGTGGAGACTACAATAGGCAGAACCTTAAATAGACTAATAAGCCCTACAACTAGAGCCTTAATTACAGTCCCCAAAGATATCCTGTATTTCACTTTGCCCTATATGGGAACCTCAAGTTTTAACATTAGAAACAAACTTTTAAAATGGCTCAAGGAATTCTACCCACAACTGTGCATAAAAATTATATTCACCCCGTCTAAATCGATTTACCATTTATTTAAATACAAGGATGTTATTCCTACACTTCTTAAGTCATCTATAGTTTATCAATACAAGTGTGACCACTGTATGGGGTCATATATAGGTAAAACTAAAAGACATTTAAAATCTCGTATTTACGAACATCTCGGTAAATCGGTCCGTACAAATTTACCCCTTGGCAAACCACCTAATTCTCTCATACGTAATCACTCGCACAACAATAACCACCCAATTTCACAGTCTAATTTCACCGTACTTGCTGCCGGAAGCTCTGACCTTAAGCTTAAAATTATGGAGTCTCTGTTTATTTATAAACTACTGTAAAACCAGACCTAAATTCTGACGAATCATCGATAGATCTGCTATGTTTTGGTTAAGGTACTAGTTTATTTTATTTACATTTCAGTTTTAATGCTTTTACTTTTTTATAATTTTAACTTTTTAACTTCACATTTATTTACCTTTTAGTTTTAATGTTTTACATTTTCTTAGCTACTTTTTATAATTTTTTAAGTTTATTTTAAATTATTATTAAGCAATTTGTATTGTGTATGTGATTTGGAATTTTATTGTTTTAGCCCTGAAGATGGAATTAGTGCATTCCGAAACGTTGGTACTATTAAACCTTGAAGGATGTTTGTATTTTCTCTGGTGTTCCTGTTTATTATATATATATATATATATATATATACACACACACACACACACACACACAAAGGGTTGACAAAAGTAAATAGGCACCTTTGAATTTTTCATATTTTTTGATCTGATAATAATGGCCTAAACCATTATCTGATAATAATGGCCTAAACCATTAGAGGTACAGTAAAACTAAACATACCTTACAAAAGAGAATTTAATCCTGCATTTAATGAGAAATAATTAAAACTTGGTGTTCCCGCCATTGGCTTCCAAGACAGCCTGAATTCGCTTTGGGTAGCTTGCCAAAAGTGACGTGAATAGATCTTGATCGTTAAACAAATTTGCTAAAACAGTTTCAATGTGTTGCGTCATTGTATCCTTCGAAAATCGAGTTGCTGCAGGTTCTTGAAACAAGAGACATTCAACCTTGTCCTTTATAACTGATCCAATGTGTTCACAGACGTTCAGGTCAGGAGAATTTCCTGGCCATTCTTCATTTCCAAAGAAATCGATCTCATGGTTCCGCAACAACTGTTGAGTGGCTAATGCCTTAAAGCAGGGGGCCGTATCGTGCAGAAGTGTGACCTGATCGACATCCATAACATTGTTTAGGTTTCTTAGAAAAGGAATGACATGCTGGGATAGAATAATATCACGAAAATACTGTCCATCCCAACTCTGACATTTGGCTTCAGCACCCACATGAGCTTCTTTGCAGTGAACAAAACAAACACACCAACACATTGTGGACTTTTTAATAATTCGCGATAATGTTCATTGTCATCGATTTCATCTGGTGTTGTGGCCCACACTCGATCATTTTGGTAGTTAGGCCGACGTGTTACGCAAACAAAAAATTCATCGGAGACAGCTAAATGCATGAAATCATCCACATCCCAATCTTCAAGATAATGGGCAAACCACATTCTGTCATCGATGTTTAGTTGAGTTTTTCTTGGCTTTGGAAGTCCATGCCAAGGCTTTAAACCTTGCCTATGACGGTACAGTCGAATGATCTCACCACTAACGATCTTTCCTCTCAACACTTCGATCTCTCTAGAAAGTTTAGCACAACTGTTTTTCCGCTTACGCATACCGCTTTCAATGATGTCCTTTGTTTCTTGAGAGAGTGGCAAATTTGGGCGCCCAGATTTGGTTGTATCCATTTCACATTCATCCAAAGTTTTATTCCAATTTCTTTTGACGAAGTCCTCACTCCTTCGCAACTTTTTGGCAACCCAAGAACGTGTTATAAAGGTGGCTCCAGCATCACGAGCTTCCCGAAATGTTATTGCTCGTATGCGATCTATCACACGATGCCTCTCCGAATCACCAATTAATTGAGAAGCCATTATATTATCACTTTATCAGCTAGAGTAATTTTAATACCTGCAATAAATAAAGAATTTTATATATTTTTATAATCACTAAGAACTATTTCGATATAAGTAAACATGTAAGCTGCAAATGGGGGGTCTAAGGTTTTTTGGAACCCCTTATTTAGAATGGTGTTGCTTTTCTCTTTTCATTATGTAAAGCTGACACAGGTTCTGGCATTCCATTGATGAGCTTTGCCATTGGTTCTTGAGGTCAATCATCGTGGCGTTTATTTACTTTAGTCGAGTTGTCAACTCTCTCTCTCTCTCTCTCTCTCCTCTCTCTCTCTATATATATATATATATATATTATATATATACATATATGTGACCCACATGACCCAAATAGAGTGGAGAACAGTTTTCGAGAATAAAACACCTGAGGAAATGCTAACAACCTTGGAAGAAAAGACGCTGAGAATTTTGGAAAATTATGCTCCGAAAGCACAGCCAAAAGGAAAGAAGAACTGGCTAGAGAGGCAAAAGAGAAGCATATTCCGCAAAAGAAAGAGAGAGGGACGAAGTTAGCTAGTTGCGGAGACAACAATGCCAGGAAAGAAATACAAGAAAAATTGGAGAGAATCGATTGGGAAATACAAACTCTGATAAAGGGCCATACAGAGAGGGAAGAGGAAAGGGCGGTAGAAGGACAAATGGAACGCACTATTAATTAAAAACTGTAAAAATGAAATAGCTACACCCTTATACTGGATATGGAGAAGATCCCTAGACACTGGGGAAATACCGAGCATCTTGAAAAGAGCAAACATCGTCCCTATATATAAAGGAGGAGATAGATCTCAAGCAAAGAACTGTAGACCAGTGTCCTTGACGTCCCACCTCACCAAAATTTTTGAAAGAATAGTCAGAGAGAAAATCTATGACTTCTTGGAGACATTGGAAAGATTCAAAGAAAATCAACACGGATTCCGATCAGGAAGATCATGCCTATCACAACTTATAGAGCATTATAACAATATCTTAGATACACTTGAAGGCACTGAAAACTATGATGTCATATACACGGATTTTGCTAAAGCTTTCGACAAATGCGATCATGGTATAATAGCACATAAAATGAAACATATGGGAATAACAGGCAAAATGGGAAAATGGATCTACAACTTCCTCAGAAATCGACTGCAGGTGGTCAAAATTCAAGGTGTATCATCATCAGAATCAGAAGTACGCAGCTCAGTACCACAAGGTACAGTGCTGGACCCACTCCTGTTCATTACCATGCTAACAGACATAGACAGTGGAGTAAACAGCAACAGTATAGTAACATCATTTGCGGACGATACAAAGATCAGCAGAAAAATTAGCGATGCAAGCGAAGTAGAAGTCTTGCAGAGAGAGACAAACAAAATATACAAATGGTCAGAAGACAACAATATGACTTTTAGCACCGAGAAATTTCAGCTCTTGAGATATGGTAGAAATGAGGAACTTAAAAAGACTGAGAACACGGATCATACCAAAACTTGAATACTGCTCAATTTTGACGTCCCCATATAAAAAGGAAGAAATTAACAAACTAGAAGAAACGCAGACATTTCACAGCCAAGACTGATGGCTGCAAAGAACTCAACTACTGGGAAAGACTACGCAAACTAAATCTGTACTCCCTGGAAAGAAGAAGAGAGAGGTATACCATAATCTACATATGGAAAATTATCGAAAAACTGGTACCAAACCTCAAACGAAACCCAATTACCATCCAGACAACGCTGGAAAATAGGAAAGGCAGAATGTGTAGTGTTCCCAAATTAAAGGCCCGATAGGGGACCCCTTCAGCTCTGAAGGAAAATAGCTTGGTTGTCAGGGGGCCAAGAATTTTCAACCAGCTTCCAAAGGACCTCAGAAACATTACAGGAGTCAAAGTTGAAGTCTTCAAGAGAAGAATAGATGCCTGGCTCAGGACGGTACCAGATGAGCCGGGTGTACCTGGCTATGTACGATGGAGAGCGCAAGAGAGCAATTCGCTCCTCCACCAAGTCAGGACTAGAGGCAGGGCCACCAGCTTGACCTCCATGTGAAGAAAGACCGACGCAGGGCAGGTTCATATGTACAGGGCGTCCCAAAAAAATGTATACACACTTTAAATAATTATAAAGGCAGTGTTTATTAAAATACATTTCATTTTCAAAATGTAATAGAATCTACAGACATTATTTAATTGTTTTGTCAACGCCTGTTTTCAAACTGACGTCCGTTCTGGTCCAGGCACTGCTGATAACGCGAAGCAATGGAATCGCAAACATCACGAAACATTTCGTTTGGTATTTGTGTGCATTCTCGTTCAATGGCTGCTCTCAATTCAGCGACTGTTGCAGGTTTTAGAGCGTAGACTTTGTCTTTTAAGTATCCCCAAAAAAAAGTCTAGTGGTGTGAGTTCTGGTGAACGCGGAGGGTATTCTACGAAACCCCTTCGTCCAATCCACATCCACATCGTGCCAAGTACCACTCGCAATACTCCACTCTTCGGTCCGG
Organism: Bathynomus jamesi; assembly: GCA_023014485.1. Lineage (NCBI taxonomy): Eukaryota > Metazoa > Arthropoda > Malacostraca > Isopoda > Cirolanidae > Bathynomus > Bathynomus jamesi. Next base: position 90,666 of record JAJOZX010006066.1, read on the forward strand.
ATCATCTTCATTAATAGCATGGACTAATCTTGGAATGTAACTTTTCCATTGAGAGCGCTTCAAAATGCGTTGGACGGACGATTCTGAAATTCCTACCTCACGACTCGCTTGCCGCACAGATTTTCTTGGACTTTGGTGATACGTTTCAGTACTCTTTCTTGCTTTGTGGGGCTTGTCGATGTCCGTGGTCTTCCGGAACGCTTCTTGTGGACATTCTGAACAGTTCCATCGGCTTCAAACTTATCTCTAATTCGAGTGATGGTAAGTCGCGTTGGTGGATCTGTTTGAAACTCCCTCCTAAACTGTCTTTGCACTTCAACTGCGTTTTCACACTTCCAGTAGCATTTTAGAATGAATTTCCTTTGTTCAAAGCTTAGTCTGACTGCCATTATTAATTCTAATGGGTTTAACTTGGAAAGAAAGAAACATCAATTGAGCTATCAGCTGTTAAAGTGTGTATACATTTTTTTGGGACGCCCTGTATATATATGGTAAATATTTTCTTTTAAATTCCTCAGGCCACTACGTCATATTGTTCCTTTTGACATATAAACCTTACATGTCAAACAACTCCAAGATCAATTAATATTTAGTGGTGGCGAAATGCAAAAAAATTTGGTTCGATATCTGTAACCAATTTTACCAGTGAAATATCATAAACTGCTCCCGAACCATTAACATTGACAAAATCAAAGCTTCGTTATTTCATTTTTTATTTCATGGTTTGCTTCGCGATTCATACTTTCCTCGTTATATTTTCGCTGAGTTGTCTTTATAACTCTGTATGAAATCAATTTGCTACCATAATAAATGTACCCTTTCCAGTTCTGTTAGTAAGTGCACACATCGTCCTGCCTCCCTGAATATCTAATTATTTTATATAATTTTGTTACCTTCCTTGACAAATTTGTCCACATTTTACCAACAAAGCCAAAGTGTGATTTAACGTATCTATTCATGAAGCATTGAAGAACAGTTAGCATTTGTTTGGTAGCTGATGAACATAAAGTGAGATGCATTGCATTACAACTGCATAAAATCAAAGATACAAATATTGTTAATACTGGCCATGACAACAAACAAACTTTGAAAAGAAACAGGATGACAACAATAAACACATCAACACACACACTGCATCAACTGACTATGAGCACCTTACAAGGATATGTGATGTCACTGTATTCAGGTACAACGTCAACTAATGGTTGGAATTCCTGCTCCCTGGATATTTTTTCCGGTGTTGTTTAACAAGTAGAAGAAGGTATTGAAATTTATCCCCGTCTATGGTGCGTCTACGATTGAAATCTTTCTGCGGCATCATTGACATACTTGAGCCCTGATGCCATCTCCAATCCTTTCTTGTAGCCTCCTTGGTCAGGACGTGTTTCAGGACATAGCTGTAGCCAATCCGTCTGGATTCCCAGTTGTAAAAAAGTTCCGTGATCTAGTGGTCAGACTGGTCCACTGTGAGACTTGATATCGGGCGAAGAAGTCTTCCGTCTGCTGGAGCTACGCTGATTGCACTGTTTGCTTTCTAGTCGATCTTGTGACTTTACCATGGCCTGCATTGTTTCTATGGAGACCCGTTCATCGAAAAATGTTAATGGCACTAATGTACCACAGGTGGCGACGAAGTGTCTTCTTGGCAGCCAAGGATAATTTTGCGTTGACTTTTGCATAATCTTCAAGATCCTGAAGAGTCATGAGGCTGTTCAACGGAGTATGCACAATGCTGTGAGTGCAAAACCAAATTTTGAGGAACACAAGACAGATGAATCGGACACATTGCTCAACCGCTAAGCCTTCGCGGTTAGCGAGTAGAAATTGGCGCCTGAATAGAAATTTTTTCAGGCAGTAATTAGCCTTAGCCATCTCGCGTGATGATATGCTCCTGGAGCCCGAATGTGAATGCTTCTATCTCGTTGGCTCTCCAGGCAAATGATGGTTAGTTCCAAAAACTCCATGAAATCGTCTTGTGGCTGGTGATAATCGGATAGTTGCTGTCTGGCGAAGCCAACAACTTCTAGCTGTCGCCGCTTCATGTCTCCTGAGTCAGTGGAAAGAAACTGAGTGTGAATATCATCCTTATTGATATCTTTCTACTTCTTTTGAAACCTTTTGAACAATGAGATATCAGGCCCGCTGCTGCAGCCAAACGTCTCTCGAAAGATACTGCCGATGATAAGATCCATATTGCGGTGGCCAGTGGTGCACATAAGTGGGGGGCATAGGGGGCATAGGTCCCCCCATTGTAAAAATTACTACTACTCTCATTAAAGATATTTGAAAAATAAATTTTCAAAAATCGATAACTTTGCAACATTCACCACAAAAAATCTTGATGTCATATGGAATTTCAGTTATTTCATGGTTACCAGGATATGCTATTAACTCAAAACTCAAAATCAATTTTGGCTGGCTTAGGAACGTTTATATATGTCTTTATACGTAAGATTAATTTGTGCAAATTTAATTCTTTGCCCATAAATTGGAAATAAAATACAATTGAAGCCTTCCAAGATGCAATTCATTTTGATTCCAAATCAATCATCATCAATTTTGAGCTGACACACACACACACACACACACACACACACACACACACACACACACAAAATATATATATTGTGTGTGTGTGTGTGTGTGTGTGTGTGTGCCTCCCCCTCTTTAAGAAATGCTGTGTACGCCCCTGGCGGTGGCGGCAAGCTGAGATTTTTGTCCAAATGTTTGTCAATTAAGGTGCAAACTTCTGCATGAATACAAGTGTTCGACGCGGTAGTGTCAAAACACATTCCAATCACCCGGTTTTGAGGGACCCGAACATCAAGTACTTAGAATGTGGCGGAAGCCACTGCCTCAACTGTTCCTCTTTTCAACTTCGGAACTGCCAAAAGCTTTTCGATTCCTTTGCTAGATACCAACACAGGCAGACGGTGAACCCTATCGGAAGTGGAGGGGGTCAAATCCCAAAGTAGTTTAATGTCCCAGTGTACCATCAACGGGGTTTCAGCTGATCGAGAGAATTCGTCTTTAATTGATAAAGCAATTTCTTCTCGGTGACGAATACGGTCCCGTCGGAGTTGACTCCGAGAAACCGACAAATCTTTTGATGAATGTCTAAGACAATGAGCAGTAGAAGCTATCAGGAGCACTGCTTGTCTGTCAGAAAGGTTGATGCTGCGATCCATAGTCCTTGCCACCTCCTGGGTGATTCCTTTCTTAGTAGTCGTAATTAAATTGGAGTTATTGGCTATGCTTGCCTTTGTTTCGTATATTGTGAAAGCTTCGACTTGGTCATCTTCGTATTCACTCGACAAGAAAGCTGGTATACATACTTTAGATTATAATCGTTCAGATTCTTTCTTCGCTTTCATCTTCCGTTACTGTTCATCCATTTTTCTCTGCTTAGTCCCATTCATTTTTTCAATCAACTCCTTATCCAGAGTAGTCATTACCATTTCTCTCTCTTCGCGTTGATCCCGCAGAAATATTTTGTCCTCCTTAATGCAAATCTTATCCATGGCATCTGCGAAGCTATATCCTAAATTCTTTCAATGCCTTTTTCAAATGTATTTTGATGATTTTTTGAACCTGGATTATTTGTTTTGGCTTTGCTTTTCTTCAGTGCGATATTTTCATACGATCGACAAGATGAGTTTTCATTCGATCGACAAGATGAGTTTTCATTCTGATTGGTATTCCCGCTCACTCCCAAAATCTTCATGACTTCTACCACATCCAATTGACTTTCCCGGTTCGTCCTGGCGAATTTGGAAAAATCTCTTCAGTATGTCCCTTTTCAATGGTAGCTAATTCTCGGCTAACTTATCCAAAGGGTAGCCAATTAGTCATATGCCTATGAATGTTTTCTTTCTTATAGGATAACTCATTTTTTTTTAGAAAAAATCAATATCATTTATCTGAAACAGAAGGTAAAACACTAACAGAGAGAAGGATAAGCAACCTACCTCACTTCTAAATAACTGTCTGTTGTGGCAGTGTAAGTCTCCAAATCTTGATACATTTTACATAAAAGAGAACTATTTTTATTGGGTTTCGCGACCCGAAGTCATTGTTGGAATGTCACCATTTTTGGCATGTAAAACAATATTTATGATTGTAACACCTTGCAATGGTGGCCTGCGCCAAAAAACAAAAAATGTTGCGAGCTACCCTAATATATATATATATATATATATGTATTTTTTCAAAGGGACTACAAAGGGATACCAAGCAGCAACACCCCGGCTGGTCCCTTCGAGGCCGTCTGTTCAAGAAGGAAGGTTAAAAGACGGGAGAAAATTTAAAGGTAACCGAAAATTTAAAAGCAAAGCATACAAGTGAGGATCAAAGAGAGAAAGAAAATTTAAAGATAAGGGAAAATTTTAAAGTAAAGAGACGAGTCAAACCTGCCGAAGCAGTCTCTCTTCAAAATGGCCAGGCTACGTAAGTGACCAGTGTCGTAACACCACTTCCCGACGATTAGCAAAATTATGCGACACTGGATCTGAGTAGGAGTTGGATGGGAGACCTTCCTCCACGTTCAGATTATGTAGCGGTTCGGATCCCACGTAAAGCTGTAGGTCCTCCACGTCATATGACCCAAGTTGTTGCGAAGGAGGTTAAACAATTCCATCATTACATTTTTCAGAACGGTCACCTGCTCTTAGCACCCATTGTCTATAAAGACCATGACAACCGTTTCTCTGGTGACTTTTATACGCATGTTTAAATATATATATATATATATATATATATATATACACACGTGTGTGTGTGTGTGTGTGAGAGAGAGAACATAATTTCCTATTTTCAATAGGAAACCGTTCCTTGTTATATATTCATGGTTTAATAGTACTGTACTCCTTGTAATAATTAATTAAGCTCAGTCTCCGGAGAAACTGTGTTGCTTTCAACCTTTATGAGACTCTGTTCAACTTGTCTTTGAAGTTTAGCAAACCTTTCATGTATAACTTAATATAATGAAAGGATATCAAACGCATGAGGAAAATAGCAAACACTGTTTGATGAACTCACTTAATTGCATGATAAAACAATCACACTTTACTACACTAAGTTATAATAAATTGTAACTGTATAAGACAGATAACTTGTAATCACAAATTATAAGAATAAGTGTTACTGTACCCGACACATTTTATTTAAGTTACGAATGTAATACACTGCACCCAAATTAACTAATCAAGTAAATTAAAGAAATAGTGACAGGATGCACCATTACATCAAAAACCGTGTCGTCTTTTTAAGGAGGTTAATTCCATCATATACATACTGTACAGCATATATATATATATATATATATATTCATCAGGACTGGGGGTGTCTTTCAACTTTCCACTTTCAAAACTATTGAAAAAGGAATACAAGCGATAACGTTTTACAATTTTTTTAATATTTGTTATGACATTATGTGTGTGTCAAGTTTGGGGGTGAAATGACTAAATTCAAAATCATGTGATTTGGTAGCAATTTAATGTAATCATTTGGCATATAAAATAATATCCTTGCTTCAAAAACAATAAAAAATAACTCCTACCTACATCAATTTTAATTCAAAAATTCCATTTTTCCGTAAATTCGTAACAAAATAACAAATGTGCGCAAACACCCTATCAACATTTAAAGTGGCAATAAGATATCATTCAGAGTCTTTATTTGAAAGTAACCAATGCAGTCATGTCCTTTTTGCTGCGGTTCCTTGACATCAACATTCGGCTTGCTACTTGCGCTTTGATGTAGCCTTCTCGCCTCTCGTGACTGTAAACTTGACTAGCTGCTTCTGTGACCATTTTCACACATCTCTCCACACTCTGAGTGTGATAAGGCCACTTTGGCACTTGCATTGGGGCCTCTTTAAGATGTGTTAAATCTTTGTTTGTTATACATGTTGTCAATGGTGGCTCCAAAACTTCCGAACTAAAGTTAACTAATTCTGACAATTTCGTGGCATTGACGTTTATCGGAGGTACCTTCCTTGTCTGAACAGAGCAGTCTCCCAGCTGGTCATCATCTAGTGATGTTCCTCTAAGCTTTAGAATGATTTCCACATCCTCAGTTCGCTGTTTGCTACATTGGCTGCAGAGTATTGCTTGCAAAACTGCCTCTGGCCTAGCATACCAAGCGGACCTTCTCACCACAGGTAACACGATGTCCACCACCACTTTCCTTTGGGTTCTCAGTAGCTGTAATTGAAACAAGATGTGGTTGGGCCCCTCCATCCACATTGGATTAAGTTTTACATTGAACTAGTGAGGAAGATAAAACCCAATAATAAATTCAACAATCAACATCAAATTCTGTAGCATTTTGCCCTTCACTGCATGTTTGGAAACCCAAATCCTGCAGAAACGAATCGCTGTAGTTAACCAACGACTGTGACTTACGGGTCCAATCTCCAAGAGAGCCAGATTTTGAGGCAACTCTCCTGATCTGATTGCTTGAACAATACGATAAGCGTAAGATTGATCCGTGCTGAGGTCTTTGATAACTTCTTCAGACAACACTGGAAGGGGAGGGCCTACTTCGACCTTTGGAAATTTTGTATATATTTCTAATTCCGTTGCTTCATCTAGCATGTGGCCAATGGGGCCTGACCACTTGTTGTTGCTCTTTGTAGGACCATTAAGTTCCTGGATGAGACGACGAAGAGGTAGTTCCCCTGTGTGCAAATCACATACAATCCAAACAAGCCTTCTTCCAAGTTTTTTCTCTAAATGCGTCATAACACCGCCCTGCCATCCAGTGTTCACCGCAGTTGAGTCTCCGCCAACGGCCTGCAGTGAACTGTCAAGTCTTCTTTCATGAAGCCAACATATTATTTGATCAGCAATTGCCTCTGCATGTTTCTTGCCTTCTACTTCTGCTTCAGGAACAAAGTGAAACAAATAGCGGCCACCAGGTTCGGAACAAACAGAGAAGTGTTCTTCTTTGATGAGACCGGGAAACTTTCTGTCCATTCCCTCTACCTCTAGGAGAACTTTTGTGTCATCTCTTCTTCCATCAATCAAAAGGCAAGAGAGACTTTCCTCCTTCAAATCTTTTTCATGCTGATCAGATATTTCCTTCATTATTTTTTCTTGTGCTCTTCTTATCTTATTATGATCTATCACTAAGGATGTATCCTCTCGGCTGATGAGGCCTGCATCTATCCAAGCGGCAGTGGCAATCTCTGCAGTCTCTCGTAGCCCCATATGGTGTCGAATACTGGCAAGGGCAATGTTTGAGATGTCTTTAGTGTTGTATTTCATTCTCTTCGGCGAAGGTTCAGATGGCATTTTGGAGCTATCATCTGATGTTGCTTCTTTCTATTCATCTGAAGAGCTTTCAAAGAAGTGAGAAACCTCGTGATAGAGCTCTTCATCTCTTTGGGTGGCTTCTTCACTCTTCTTTTTCTTCCTTTCTTCCCTCTCTCGGATTTTCTTTTTTCTTGGCAATAACAATCTGTTTTTTGGTTTCTGAATAATCTGCCGAACCAATCTGCATACTTCCTTGGCCTCCTGCCTTTGTTCTCTGCGCCTTTATGAAAGCCAGCTCCAAAACAGGGATCTTCTTCTCACGAGGACAGCGACAACCAATGTGAGGGTGAGGTTCTCTTCTGCATGAGGGAGAACAATTGGCTTTAGAACACAACTCTATGGGACACTGGCAGTTAAAAATGTCAAGAAGAGTATCAAGTGTGTGTGTGTGTGCAGAAATTTATTTTTCTTGGCTAGTTTTCCTTTACCAAGTGATGTCTCAACTGCTTTGTGCCACAGCTTTGTTAATTTTAGCTCAATAGTTCTATACTGATTGAGCACAGGTGGTTTGAATAACACATTAGCTTTTTTCCACTGATGCAGAAGAGGGGGAATCATGTCCCTTATGAGCTCTTTCTCTGTGTAGTTCCTTCTATCCTTTGTATTTTGTTCACGAAGGAGTAACCCTAGTCTCAGCATGTCTCGCACTGTTGGTAGTTCTGACACGGGAAGCTCCTTGCCTGTACCGACTAACAGGCTGAAGTGGCATGACGACTGACCTCTTGTCTTCCATTTTGGCATCTTAGGAATATCTGAAAAGAATGAAAACATTTAAGTATTTTATATCAATTACGATGTTTCAAAGTTTAGTCATTCGATGTTCTAAAAGTCAATAAAAAAATATTTCATGGGATTACAACATAATTAGACAGAAGAATATGATAATAATAAATAATTGTAATAATCAGTAATCCATACTTACAGTTAAACTGTAGTATTCGTCTAGTAGAATAACTATGAAGTAGGTACAAGAGCAATAACAGCAAACCACCGTCTATGACATCTAAGAGGCAACTGAGGACTGAGAGTGAGGGACAGTTCCATTCATGTTGTGACTTGTACATTGTACAACAACTATATGACCTTGAAAACACTCCATATGCGATCAGTGGGATAATTCTGTGACAGATGAATAGTTAATCAATTTATGTCCTATTATTTAGTAAAAGAGTCAATTTCTGAAACTTTAAGATAAAATTGATGTAGGTAAGGGTTATTTTATTTCATTTTGGTTGGCCAATTTCAAGTTTTGACATGAAAAGACACTATATTTTCACTACCAAAATTTATTTGAAAAAAGTTGACAAAATTAAATTGACACCCTAATCACATACTCTCATCTGAATATGCCCTTGGAAGCATGGGCTTTATAGGCAAAATTAATGGCATTTAGGTTATTTATTACTTAAAAATAGTGAAAGTAGCAAGTAATAATAGTAGAGACGATCAAAAATAATAATAATAGCAATAATAATAATAATAATAATAATAATAAATACAACACGAAGTTTACAAACTCTTATATGATTTTAAATTAAATGATTTATTGAATATTTAATAGAAAATATTACATAAAAGTAAAATTGTCAAGTAATAGTGATAGTGACAACAGGAAATAATAATAATAGCAGCAATAATAATAGTAAATATTGAATATTGAACAACCTTTATTGATAAAATAAATACAGTACTTTAACAATTTACAGTGACAAATAATTGTGAAACTGGACTATTTATTTTATTTGAAGTTTATAAAATGTTACATAATTTTAAATTAAATGGTTTATTATATATTGATTAGAAAATAAATGATGCTTAACAAATAAAATATATAAAAAGAATAGATTACGAAATGAAAGGTGATTAATGAAATTAGCATATTTTAAATAGTTGATTACAAAATTCATTCATATGGTAAAAGTGGGAGTAGGGAACTTATACATCAGTAGGAGCTAATGAAATGCTTTTTGGTGGTTTCCGAAATACAGTACATTCAGTGATGAAGCTTGCCTGAGATGCATGGGAATTGCATTCCATACATCTGCTCCTTTGAAAGAGAGTACATTTCCTACTGTTTCTATTGTATAGATAGGTTTGTGTATAAAATCAGTGGGCAGTCTGGTGTTATAACGATGGTGTATTTGATTGGGGGGGGGAAGTTAATTGCTCTTTGAATGCGTGATGTGTGTCGATTTTTGTGATAACTTCGAACAACAGCAACATTGAATTTGTATAAGGCATTATATATTTAGCTCTTTAAACAGTGGGAAAGTACAATTTTGTCTGTTGTTATTATTCGCCAGAGTTCGCAGACAGTTTCTATGAATTATGATACTTGCAAAGGATGTTTTATATATTTCTTTGAGCTACCCCATTATGTAATGCAATATAATAAATATGGGTGGGTGAAGGAACAATAGAAAGTAAAGTGTGTGTTTTGAGAAAGGGTCTTCTTTTAGTTTAAATAATATGAAGAGAAATCTTGATATTTTGGATTTGATATGTTGGACATGACTTTTGAAATTTAGTTTTCCATCTAAATTAATGTCAAGTACTTTAACCTTATTCACCATCGCAAGAGTAGCATTCCCAAGTTTTATTTGACAGTTTGTATTAATATATTTTTGGGTAATAATCATATAAGATGACTTTGTCAGGTTCAATAAAAGTTTATTAGCACACATCCATTTATACACGTTTTCTAACTGCCCGTTCGGTTCATTAATCAGAAAGTCTGCGTTATGATGGGAAGAAGTAAGTGTGGTATCATCTGCGTATTGTACGCAAATTAATGTGGTAGGAAGATAAAAATCGTTGACGTGAATTATAAATAGTAATGGACTAAGAATAGATCCTTGTGGGACTCCACTAGTTAGCATCGCCTTGTCGGACAAATTGTCTTTTAATCTGATGCACTGATGGCGATTTGACAAATATGATTTAAACCAATCAAGGATACTTCCTCTTATTCAATATATGTGAAGTTTTTTTCAATAAGATTTCATGCGAAAGTATATCAAATGCTTTTGACAAGTCAAGGAAAATCAAGGCAGTGTGTTTTTGGCTGTTTAACTTTTCATACACATTTTCTAATAGCATGTTTATGGCATCTTCCGCTGTATGTCCACCTCAAACCTAAATTGAGTTTTAGTTAAAATATCGTATTTCATTAGGAATTTAGTAAGTTTATTTTACACGATTCTTTCAAATACTTTACTTAAACTTATGGTAATGAAAAATGGGGCGATAATTGGATGGAGTGTTTGGGTTTCCCGACTTAAATACTCGTACAGGACATACTCTGGCTTCCTTTAGACTGTCAAGGAATATACCTAGTGTTACTGATTCATTGATTAGTTTACTGAATGGGATTGCAATTTCATCAGATATTAATTTGTATACTATTCTTATCGGGATCGTCTTCAATACAAACTAACGAAAATTGCATTAAATTGAATGCGGATATTGATGTTCTTTGGACAAGACTAACACAGAGCATTGTTGCTTTCAGTGGTGATGAGTCGCGTACGAAACCCTCGTTAGTACTTTGACCTCCTAATTGCTTGGCAATGATCCTGCAAACTGCTCGTACCCTGAAATGGGTGTACAGTAGGCCGGGTCGAGAATGGGAAATTTTTTATTTCGTAAAAAGTACACTATGTGAGAAGTTTCACTTTATCTTCTTAACAAAATATTAAAATATTAAGCATGTGCTACCCATACTACCCCTAGCACATACCCCCCCTCTTTTATGCCATCATATTTGCATATATTTAAGTGGGAAAAAATGATATTTCTTAAAACGTACACTATGTGAGAAGGTTTTTTTTATCACTTTAACAAAATATTAAAAATTCAAGCATGTGCTACCCCACTACTCCTATCACATGCCCCTCCTCCCTTTTTTACCATCATATTTGCATATATTTAAATGGGAAAAAATGTTATTGCTTAAAAAGTACACTATGTGAGAAGGTTTTTTATCACTTTAACAAAATATTAAAAAAATGAAGCATGTGCTACTCTACTACCCCTATCACATGCCCTTCCTTCCATTTTTACCTTCATATTTTCATTTGTTTAATGTTGTTATATGTTATATGATAAGTTGTTTGTTTAATGCTTGATATTTTTGTTTCAGATAAATAGAAATAATTTGCATTTGCTTTAATTATAATTTGAATTACACTGGCCAACAAAATGAAACTTTTTTTTCTCATCACAAACATGATCACATTTTCTTAATGCATCTTTCGCGCTGATTCCGAATCTGGTTTTATTTTGTTTCTAGCACGTATACTTATATAGATACACTGGTTTTGATATTTTTAAGTTTTTGATATTGCTATAAGAAAATTTATGGATGTATAGATCACACTTAGGAATGCTAAACAACAAATACATCATATACCTTATTCAATGTACTTATAAATAAAGAATATATACATTATTTTATTAAAAGCGCTGTGAGTGTGATTTCCTTTTGTAAATTTCGCCTGGATTGTCACGATACAGCATCCAACAATGGTCCGCCATCATGCTTTCATTCCAATATCCTTGGTAGCGCTTCTCCATCATCTGAATATCTTGATGGAAGCGCTCTCCTTGCTCGTCACTCACTTCACCAAGGTTTTCAGGAAAGAAATCTAAGTGGGAATGCAGGAAGTGAATTTTTAACGACATTCGACACTCCATTTTTTTCAAGGCATCAAGGAGGTTCTTGACTCCATCCTTATACGCAGGTGACTTGTTGCTTCCAAGAAAGTTTTCACATATCCATTTGAACGCCAGCCAAGCCTTCAATTCCAGCGGACTTAGGACTTTTTCAAATTCAGTGTCATTCAAAACCTCCCTTATTTGTGGCCCAACAAAAATTCCTTCCTTCAATTTTGCTGCAGTAACCTTCGGAAATTTCCTTGAAAGGTATTGGAACCGTTCAGAATTGACTTTACCCATTGCTTTAACAAAATTCTTCATTAAACCAAGTTTAATGTGAAGAGGTGGCAGATAGATCTTTTGGGGATCCACTAAAGGGACAGACTGGACATTGCTTATCCATGGGACATATGTATACCTAAGTGGCCAGTCACTTTTGGTGTAATGTTCTATAGTGGCGCGACTGTCCCACAGGCAAAGGAAACAACAAAATTTTGTGAATCCTGACTGCATACCCATAAGCATTCCTATAACTTTTAGATCTCCACAAACATTCCATTGATGACTGTCGTATTTGATTGCCTTAAGTAGTATATCCATATTGTCATATGTCTCTTTTAGATGGACGGAATGGGCAATGGGGATGGATGGCATTATATTACCATTATGCAAAAGAACTGCTTTCAGGCTTCTCTGCGACGAATCAATAAAGAGGCGCCACTCAGATGCCACATACGTCTGAGATATGGCTGTAAATAGTCCATTGATGTCATGGCAATAACAGAGAGGACCGTCTACTGAAAAGAATGCTGTTAATTCAAAATTCCGCTTTCGGTAGTAACTAATACGAACATTGTTCTCAAGTAAATTGTTCTCCTTTAGTCTTGAGGCGAGAAGCTCTGATTTCTCTTTAGACAGCGATAAGTCTCTAACAAGATCATTCAACTGTCCTTGGGTTAACTTTTTAGGCTCTAAATGTCTACCTTCAAAAGTGTACTCTGGTTCTGTAGATAGTCCGGAAACGCCAGTTGCACCTTCATCACTTTCCATGTCATCTATGATAGAATCTAGCCTATCACTTGGGGAATTGGAATGGGCAATGTTTCATCATGTTTTACTGGTCTACGTGCTGAATCCAAGTTTGGATATACAATCTGGTGTTTGTTCTTGGCAGAAAACCCCATTAAGTTCACACTACAAAAATAACAGTCTTCATGATGATCTCTCGGCTTCTTCCATATCATGGGTATGGCAAATGGCATTGAAGCTTTCTTTTTGTTAAGCCAATCACGTAATCCATTTGAACAGCCAGAACAGATTTGATGTGGCGCCCATGGTTTATCTTGGTCACCTAGATGGCAACCAAAGTATAGCTTGTATATTTTCTTAATGTCGGTTGTAATACATCATCGCTGTGTTTTAGTTGTCAACTGGCCGCATACGAAACAGAACTTGTCGGGGTCATTCTTACATTGTCGAGGCATGTTGACTGACCTGAGCAAACTATAAATTCAAAAAAATGTACACCAACTTGACACAACAAGTTCTTGGACTGGACTGATCTTTTGACACACAAAGCACGGCGTTGTTGCCTGAATCACAATGCTGCTAGACGTAAAAGCTCACACCTGAAATACATAAGATGTATAATTAAGATAATTGAAATAAATAAGATGAATAAACTAAAAAAACACAATAAAATAAACACAATCAAATGTTGAAATATTAGTATTTTGCCTATTTAAAATGGTTAAATCTGTGTAGTTATATATATGCCTTCATCTTGAAAACTGTACGTGCTAGAAAAATCTGAATGCAGTTTTGGAATCAGCGTGAAAAATGCTATCCAGCCACCACAAATTTTACTCTGATGAAAAATCTTTGTTGACCAGTGTTATCATAAATTATAAATTACATATAATTTGATTTTACATCTGAATATAAACTATGACTACTAGAAGCAAGTCCTCAAATGCAGCCCTTGGATATCCTACGGAATTCCCAGCAGCCATGACTCTTTCAAAAGCAGATGTTGTGAGACACTACCTTTTTGTGCGCCGTCGTGAAGAAGCTAAATCAAAAGGATCAGCAACTGCCAATGATTGTTACAGGGTGGTTGTAAAAGATATTGAAGACATTTTGATGAAATTTTCTTTTCCTATGGTTAACACCAAAGGTATCTATCTTAAAGTCAGTCGACTAATAGAAGCAGCCTCAAAATTGAACAAGGTGCCGTTACATCGAAGTATTGAAAGTTTTGCCTTAAAAGTAGCTCAGTGTGATGAACTGTTTGATATATCTTCTTGTGAATGCTATGATAAGGGAATTGATATGAAATCTTGCAGGTGTAAGGATAAAATACCAATGGCAGAATGGGAGTCTTTTGTGGGTCAAAAACAAAGAAAAAAATCAACTAAAAAATCAACTAAAAAATCAACTAAAAACACAAGAAGAAATGACTGAAGCCACCAATGTTTAACCATCAGAATTTATAGAAAATACCGAAGAAGACATGGATGTAGATTCAGAGAGTCAGGATATAGATTATGAAGCCGATTTAGAATTGACTGAGAATATTCAGAACAGGCACTCCTATAAAAACCAAGCATAACAGCAGATCGTTATCGTGTAAGTTGTAGAGCTGCAGCTGGAATAGTCAATGCAGCTTTAAAAGATATGAGAATCCTTAACCACATCAACATGCTTGACAGAAAGAAATTAGGAAGAGAAAGAAATCGCATGGGTGAAACCAATACTTTTAGATCTAAATCCGAAAATCTGAAGATGGAGTGCCTTGGATTTGATGGAAGGAAAGATAATACATTAACTAAAAGTGGAAAGATAAAAGAAGAACTCAATGTTATTGTGAAAGAACCTGGAAGCATCTATGTAGACCATGTCACACCAGATAATGGAACTGCTCGCTGCATAGCAGAAGAGTTGATAACTATTATTACAGACTCGAACAGCACAGATACTATCAAAGCTTTACTCTGTGATGGTACTCCTGTAAAATACAGGAAAAATTGGTGGAGCTATAAAACTGGTTGAAATTCATCTTAACAGACCAATGCAGTAGTTGGTGTGCCTCTTGCATTTGAATGAGCTGCTTTTTATGCACGTTTACAAAGCCATTGATGGTAAAACAACAGGTCCAAATACTTCTGTGGGTTCAATTGGGAATAAACTGAAAACAGATTTAACAAAATTAGAGGTAGTCAAATATTCTCGCGTAAAGGGAAACATTAAAGAAATTCCAGCAAATGTTATGAAGGAGCTAAGCAGTGATCAAAGATATCTCTATGATATGTGTCTGGCAGTGCAAACTGGAGACACTTCTCAAGATCTGTCCACTCGATCCCCAAGTACCCTTCACCATTAGGGTGTGTCAATTTGGGAGGTGAAAATTAATTTTTGCCAATTCCTTCACTGAGGGGTTTTAAAAATATGTTTTTGGATGTGAAGAATTCAAATCTGCTATTATTTTTGTGATTGCTCAACACTTAGCTTGGTAAATCTACGTTTGATTAAAAAGCACATAAATTGCTCTCGGAAAACAACATTTATTAATTTTAGCTTCTCAAAATGTCAGGTAATGCTATAAAAATTTTAGTTTCTCTGCATAAAACATATCCTAGTAATCATAAAACATATCCTTGTAATCATAAAACAACATTAGAAAGTAATGACATCAGTAAAAAAAATATTTAAACAAGTTTCATCAAGTCTTGCTTTGATTCGTTCTTGGACATCAGCCGCCGACTTGCTTCATGGCCTCTGATATAGCCCTCACGTTTCTCATGTGTATACACCCTGCCTGCTGCCTCTGTGACTTGTTTCACACACCTCTCTATTGACTGAGCATGACAGGGCCACTGTGGAACTTGCATAGGCTTGTCAAAGAACTTCTTTACTTCCGCTGTAGTCAGTTTACATGTCAAAGGAGGTTCAAATACCCCGTCAGACCAGTCTCTCAGCTCCAACACGGAAGAAGCACTGGGGTTGATGGAAGGTGTCTTCCTGGGACGTACAGAAAGATCTCCAAGTGTGTCATCATCTCCACCCCTCATGTCAACAATCTTTTGGACACCAGCTCTCCTCTCCTCACTGTCATCTGAGCACAAGAGTGTCTGGATTATCATTTCGTTGAATGCATACCATGCTGAGCGCTTGATGGTTGGCAAAACAGCATCCACTACAGCCTTCTTTTGCAGCCTAACTAGCCGCAGCTGAAACAAGATGTGGCGTGGGCCTTCCACCCAAGAGTGTTTTACTTTGATGTTGAACCAACAGGGGTAGTACACACCAACAATGTATTCCACTATCAGTCTTAAGTTGTTGAGGGTTTTGCCTTTAAGGCCATGTTTTGAAACCCATATGCGACAAAGCCTGTTTGCTGTTGTCAACCACCTTGAATGGCTCACTGGACCAATTTCAAGAAGAGCCAGATCTGCGGGAAGTTCTCCTGCCCTTATGGCCTATGTGATCCTATACCCGTACGCTTGATCAGTAAAGAGATCCTTTACGACATTGTCACTCAGTGAAGTAAGAGGCTCTCCAATTGAGAGTTTGGTGAATGAAGGATCAATTTCAAGTTCGGTTGCAGTGTCTAGCATCTTGCCAATGTTACCTGTCCACTTGTTGTTAGACAAGGTCTTCCCATCCAGTGCTGTGATCAAGTGTCGCAGGGGTAACTCGTTAGTGTGGAGGGCACAAACCAACCAGATCAGCTTACGGCAAAGCTTGACCTCTACCCAATGCATGGAACCACCCTCCCAGCCAGTGTTAACATTTGTAGAATCACCTCCAATGGCCTGCAGGCTTTTATCAACGCCCTTCTTCTTCATGAAATCTACAAGATTATCAGCAATAACTTCAGCAGGTTTTTTTCTCGTTGAGCCTTTCTCATGAGTGAAGTGGTAGAGATATCTTCCACCTGGCTCACTGCACACAGAATAATGCTCTTCTTTGATGATGCTGGGGAACTGACGATCTGAATTGTCTGCTTTCAGCATAACTTTAGTTGTATCTTGACGGCCGTCAAAGAAGATGCAGTCAATTTCACCCTTCTTACAAAGATCATCAAATTCCTGATCCAGGGATCTCATAACTTTTTCTTGGGCCCTCTTGACTTTATTGTGATCAACTACAAGTCTCTTGTCTTCTTCAGTGATCAAGCCAGCATCCATAAAGGCAGCAGTGGTGATGGCAGCTGTGGCACGCAGGCCAACACCATATCTGATGCTATGCATAGCAACATTAGGTATTTCTAATGTGTTGTACTCTGGCTTTTTATTGGAAGTTGAAGACGTGCTTGGTATTTCTAATGTCACTTCATAACTTCCATCCTTTCCATCTTGAGCATCAGCTATTTGTTCTTCATTTTCATCATCAGAGAAAATTATTTCATTTGATGGCATTGAAACATCCTGCTTACGTGTCTGCTTATATTCAGCAAGCCTTCTTCTTTCGTCTTCTTGCCGCTTCTGCTTTTTGACTTGTCTGTTGTGCTCAGGTTGATCTGGCAAACCAATCTGATGTGGTCCAATAGAATCAGACTTGTCTCTCTGACCTTTAATGAAAGCAAGTTTCTTCACAGGGATCTTCATCTCCCTAGGGCATGTACAGTTAATGTGAGTTTCGTTTTTGCAACCAGCATCTGCAAGGCAGCCAAATTCAGAGCAGAGAACAATTTTACACTTGCAACTGAGGATGTCAAAAAGCTTGTCAAGTTTTGCAATGAAAGCCTCTTTGACATGTAGCTTTCCTCTCCCAAGAGATATGTTTTTGGCCTGCTCCCAGCTCTCTTGGATCTTGTTTAAGATTGTGACTCGTGAATTTACAACGGGGGCTACAAAATAACTGTTTGCTCGTTCCCACTTTTCAAGCACTTTAGGGTAAATGTCCTTTGCAAGACTGGCTGCTGGGTAGTTTCTCACATCCTCACCACTTTGTTCTCTTAGCAGTAGCCCATATTTCAGAACGTCTCGCAGAGTTGGGAGTTCAGAGAGCAACAACTCTCTACCAGTTCCAATTAGGTTGCTCATATGTGTGAATGTCCCCAGTCTTGTCCTCCTTTTAGAAGCCATTGTAGTTCAATTCCCACTGGTTAGGATGGTAGCACTGACGGACAAGTAATCTTCAGCACACTGATGAATATGTTTCAACCTGTGAAATAAGCAAAAACAGCAGTGCATTATATATACAGTATATATAATTATTAATATAATAATTATTATATAATTCCACAAAAAAGTCAAAAAAGTCACTATTTTAATGTAGCTTCTTACCAAGCAAAACTAAATTATATTAAATTAACAAAAATATCTTTAGAATTCCAAAGTCATGCTGCAACTTTTTAGCACCCCTGATATTTGGAATTTGGAAGTTGAAAAATTCGACACACCCTACTTCACCATGCTCGCTGGCTAACTCTAGCCAATAGGGTCCTTCGATTATACAGGGTAGTAGTATGATGGCAAAAGGTATGAGGAAGTTGGGGTGCTCTGAAATCCTGCCCCTTGAGGGGCCCCGTGAAGGCCTTCACCTTCGTTATGAGGGGCCCCCTTACTTAAGTTTTTAACCCATTTATGGGGTCTCACCGTCCTTAATGAAGGGCATTTGCCCCTTGAGGGCCCCCCCTCCTCCTTGGGGAAAAAAGGTCTCGTCTTCACCTTCCTTCAAAAAAAAAAAGAAAAGAAAAGAAAAGAAAAAAAAGAAAAAGAAAAAAAGGATTCGTCTTCACCTTCCTTCAAAAAAAAAATTTAAGAAAGGATTCATCCTCGCCTTCCTTCTTGAAAAAAGTTCTTTCATGAGACAAACAAGAACAAACATGCAAAAGCATGCAAAAACATGCTTGGTATTTCTAATGTCACTTCATAACTTCCATCCTTTCCATCTTGAGCATCAGCTATTTGTTCTTCATTTTCATCATCAGAGAAAATTATTTCATTTGATGGCATTGAAACATCATGCTTACTTGTCTGCTTATATTCAGCAAGCCTTCTTCTTTCGTCTTCTTGCCGCTTCTGTTTTTGACTTGTCTGTTGTGCTCAGGTTGATCTGGCAAGCCAATCTAATGTGGTCCAATAGAACCAGACTTGTCTCTCTGATCTTTAATGAAAGCAAGTTTCTTCACAGGGATCTTCATCTCCCTAGGGCATGTACAGTTAATGTGAGTTTCGTTTTTGCAACCAGCATCTGCAAGGCAGCCAAATTCAGAGCAGAGAACAATTTTACACTTGCAACTGAGGATGTCAAAAAGCTTGTCAAGTTTTGCAATGAAAGCCTCTTTGACATGTAGCTTTCCTCTCCCAAGAGATATGTCTTTGGCCTGCTCCCAGCTCTCTTGGATCTTGTTTAAGATTGTGACTCGTGAATTTACAACGGGGGCTACAAAAGAACTGTTTGCTCGTTCCCACTTTTCAAGCACTTTAGGGTAAATGTCCTTTGCAAGACTGGCTGCTGGGTAGTTTCTCACATCCTCACCACTTTGTTCTCTTAGCAGTAGCCCATATTTTAGAACGTCTCTCAGAGTTGGGAGTTCAGAGGGCAACAACTCTCTACCAGTTCCAATTAGGTTGCTCATATGTGTGAATGTCCCCAGTCTTGTCCTCCTTTTAGAAGCCATTGTAGGTCAATTCCCACTGGTTAGGATGGTAGCACTGACGGACAAGTAATCTTCAGCACACTGATGAATATGTTTCAACCTGTGAAATAAGCAAAAACAGCAGTGCATTATATATACACAGCATATATAATTATTAATATAATAATTATTATATAATTCCACAAAAAAGTAAAAAAAGTCACTATTTTTATGTAGCTTCTTACCAAGCAAAACTAAATTATATTAAATTAACAAAAATATCTTTAGAATTCGTAAGTCATACTGCAACTTTTTAGCACCCCTCATATTTGGAATTTGAAAGTTGAAAAATTCGACACACCCTACTTCACCATGCTCGCTGGCTAACTCTAGCCAATAGGGTCCTTCGATTATACAGGGTAGTAGTACGATGGCAAAAGGTATGAGGAAGTTGGGGTGCTCTGAAATCCTGCCCCTGGAGGGGCCCCATGAAGGCCTTCACCTTCGTTATGAGGGGCCCCCTTACTTAAGTTTTTAACCCATTTATGGGGTCTCACCGTCCTTAATGAAGGGCATTTGCCCCTTGAGGCCCCCCCCTCCTCCTTGGGAAAAAAAGGTCTCGTCTTCACCTTCCTTCAAAAAAGAAAAAAGAAAAGAAAAAAAAAAGAAAAAGAAAAATAAAGAAAAAGAAAAAAGGATTCGTCTTCAACTTCCTTCAAAAAAAAAATTTAAGAAAGGATTCATCCTCGCCTTCCTTCTTGAAAAAAGTTCTTTCATGAGACAAACAAGAACAAACATGCAAAAGCATGCAAAAACATACATACATACATTCGAGTTCTTTCTGTTCAGACAAGTTCCGCCAGCCAGTAGAAATGAAAACTTAAAAAGAATATCTGAAAGGTTTTAATAGACCTAACTAAAGTATGCATCGACAACAACACATCCAACTTTCGTCTGTTAACAAATTGCGAACAATACATAAATCAAAATCAGAATGAACATATTTTAAATCGAAAACAAGTTATTTGTTTAATATCTGTATTATGAAAAATAAAATGAATATTTATTATTTTAATTTAAATAATTTAATTTCTCTCTTTTTTAAGGGAAACTGGCTTATTTTCAAACGAGACCTTCAAATACAATATATACTTATAGCACACGTATATTTGTTTATTTACTTTTAAATATGTAGTTTTCTGTTATTTACATCGATATATACCATCACATTCACTTTCACATGCCATCCTCTGGTATGTGAATTAATAATTTTACTGTACAACAAATTTCGTTATAAAATTGCATGTGTTAAAAGAACATCAAATTGCGTAACGCTACTTTAAAACTAAAACATCAAAGTTGTTTTCCTCCTCTAAACATCCACTTAAATATTATTACTAATATTGATTTATTGTTATTATTACATAGATATGTACACGTGTTAAGAGTATTTAAATTAAATATATTGATTTCAAGGCCCTTCGTAATAAAAGCATCTGGCAACTCTACCCCAATGTTGCTATATTTCTCTCACAGTAACTGTCTTCAGAGTAGTAGTTAAGTTTAACTTTCTTCTAACGACTATTAGTTGATACTAATCTTGTTATTATTATTATTATTATTATCATATATATATATATATATATATATATATATATATATATATATATATATATATATATATATCCAAAGAAGTAGGTTTGGGTAAAAACTTTCTTAATCGATGCACTTAAAGAAAACAGGATGTCAAGTTTGTCGAAGTTGGTATTTTTAAATAGATTCAAGTGGAAATAGGTACTGAAACTTGAGAGATTTTTCATTAAGAACCTTTCTAGTTGCAGTCATAGTTAGGCCTATTCACATTACTTTAATTATCATTTCTTTAATTTATCGACTCTTCACAATTCATCATAATTCTCATAATAAACGTATTTGTTTTCACTTTTCTTTCACACCAGTCAGTCCAGTATTTACATCAATCACACAGAATGTTCATGCTTATTGTTTTGTCATTAGATGTACCAAACATGTCTTTACAAATTGAAGCGTACCGTTATACAACGTTTAAAATGTTATAATTTAATACTTTATGATATCAGATCTCGTATAAAGACCATCATTTTCCGTACAAATGACCACAAAAATACTTTCAATCATAATAATGTACTTTTAGAACGCACCGTACGCTTTTTCACCTGTATTAAAAACGTAAAACTGAAAGTTGTATCATCACGCGATCTTTGATTCTGCAATGACGTAAGTGAGCCCTAACATTTAATTTAAAATTATTTAACAGATCATTCGAGGGAACTGTACATCGATCTCATTTAACTTCTGGCTCAAAATAACCCGCCATGCATATTTACACGAGTTCAATTTAAATAAATAAATATATATATATATATATAAGGAGCTTGTATGTGACATTCCAACAGAAGGCAGGAAATGTCTGACCCCTGTTTCTCCCATCACTGTCCTCTTCATCTGGCCTTTTCACATGTCACGTCTACCCTGTGAGCAGTCCAGCATACTCTCAAACACGCGCTTCTCACTATATTCCTTACTACACACGCATGCATCTTACACACTACACAGTCTTTTCAAAAAAGGTGTAATTTCAGTAGTCTCGAAGATTCGCGATTGTCCCCTCCTTCCTGCCTGTATCGTATATATTACCAAGCAAGTCTCTCTACAGTTTACAGGTTTCCTCATTGTCTAAAACTTATAAAGTTCTCTCTTATTGCTTTCCTTATTGTAACGGACATCACAAACAAATTTAAATAGTATTTAAGTGTTATGTTGAGTAACATAGCTAGATAGAGAGAGAGAGAGAGAGAGAGAGAGATAGAGAGATATTTAGGGGTTGCAAGGACTGATGATGCGAAATTTGAATCACAAAATAAGATAGCAGTAAACAGAGTAAATAGAATAACTGGGCGGATATTGATAACTTTAAACGAAGGGATAGGAATATAATGATTCCTATACTGAAAACCCTGATCATACCCAAATTAGAATACTGCTCGATTCTAACATCCCCATATAAAAAAGAATTCATTAGACAGCTGTGAATTAACATGACCTACTAATTGTTACCATTGTACACTTAACCGTGATTTGATGGTGTTTACATTTGCGGGTCCCCTCCCGCCATCCCACCACAACGCGCCTCAGTCAATGTCTCTCAGCGCAGCCAGAGACAATATTACGGACGATACAAAGGTCAGCAGAAAAATCAACGAGTAGTACAAAACCTCAAACTAAATCCAATTACCTTCCAAACAACACAGGACAATAAGAAAGTCAGAATGTGTAGTGTCCCCAAACTAAAGGCCTGACAAGAGACCTCCTCAACACTGAAGGAAAATAGCTTGGTTGTCAGGGGGCCAAGACTGAGGCGCGTTGTGGTGGGATGGCGGGAGGGGACCCGCAAATGTAAACACCATCAAATCACGGTTAGCACCATGTCACGATCACGGTTAAGTGTACAATGGTAACAATTAGTAGGTCATGTTAATTCACAGCTGTCACAGCTGTCTAATGACTTCTTTTTTATATGGGGATGTTAGAATCGAGCAGTATTCCAATTTGGGTATGATCAGGGTTTTCAGTATAGGAATCATTATATTCCTATCCCTTCGTTTAAAGCTATCAATATCCGCCCCGTTATTCTCTTTACTCTGTCTACTGCTATCTTATTTTGTGATTCAAATTTCGCATCATCAGTCCTTGCAACCCCTAAATATCTCTCTCTCTCTCTCTCTCTCTCTCTCTCTCAATATATATATATAATATATAATATATATATATAAGCTATTGTTGGTATGACTGATAAAACTCTCTGAAATATGCGCAATGATGAAGGGGCTACTCTTTTCTGAAAGAAAGTACAGCCACTAGGTTCCTGTCAGGTAGATGTACCCTCACAGCCTCGATTTAGAAGAGTTCCAGCTAGGCTAGAAGAGGTTTGTGTTCTACCGGAAGGTAGCTACGCATCTGAAGATCTTTACAGAAAGACACATTATGAAGCTCTGGACGTCATTATAATACCCATAACTGAGAGTTTTGACGAAGTAGAGTACAAAATGTATGTCCAGTGTAAAGATTTGCTTCTCGAGGATGCAAAGGATAGATGTCCACAGCATAATTAGAGAGTGTAACTTCAATCTTGGGCTCAGACTTCCTTCCTGCAAGACTACATACACATCTAACAACCTTCAGTATGAACTTTGTGTTCACGATTCCCTTGAGCAGTTAATCCTACGTAATGTAGTTACACACGTGCAATCACTGACACCTGACCAGTAATTTCTTATCTCCTCTGTGATTACGTAAACAAAGTTAATTATAGTGATGCCTGCCTCCATTACGTGTAGTGAACGCTCGTTTAGTAATATCGTGCGTATTAAATCTTATCTGAGTTCAAACACGACTCAGAGAAAGCTTAACCAATTGATGCTATTGCATGTACATAAAGAAAGGTACGATCAAATAGGTTTAGTTGATGTTGACTATGGAAATGTCCAGAGTCCTGAACGTAGGTTATCCTTGTTTGGTAAATTTAACACATTGTGCTTTGTCAAGACCATAGTTCTGGTACGATCTAAGGTCACAATGACTGAAAGGGCAGTGAAGCATGCTGATATTGACATGAAATCAGCGTGACCTAATAATTTTTGTCTAAATATATGCAATTTTCAAACTCCTATAAAGTGTATAATTATAGTCAGTCGTGAGATGGAAAAAATCTTCAAACTACTTTTGCTGTATATATATATATATATATATATATATATATATCTATATAAATAATCTTGTTTCATGTTTCATGATTATGCTAAGAAACTAGGCTGTGGCGGGGCTATCTAGCTATGTTACTCAACATAACACTTAAATACTATTTAAATTCGTTTGTGATATCCGTTACAATAAGGAAAGCAATAAGAGAGAACTTTATAAGTTTTAGACAATGAGGAAACCTGTAAACTGTAGAGAGACTTGCTTGGTAATATATACGATGCAGGCAGGAAGGAGGGGACAATCGCGAATCTCCGAGACTACTAAAATTACACCTATTTTGAAAAGACTGTGTAGTGTGTGAGCTGCATGCGTGTGTAGTAAGGAATATAGTGAGAAGCGCGTGTTTGAGAGTATGCTGGATTGCTCACAGGGTATGTAGACGTGACATGTAAAAAGGCCAGGTGAGGAGGACAGTGATGGGAGAAACAGGGTTCAGACACTTCCTGTCTTCTGTTGGAATGCCACATAGAAACTCCTATATATATATATATATATATATATATATATATATATATATATATATATTCGACTTGTGTAAATATGTATGGCGGGTTATTTTGAGCCAGAAGTTATAATGAGATCGATGTACAGTTCCCTCGAATGATCTGTTAAATAATTTTAAATTAAATGTCAGGGCTCACTTACGTCATTGCAGAATCGAAGATCGCGTGATGATACAACTTTCAGTTTTATGTTTTTAATACAGGTGAAAAAGCGTATGGTGCGTTCTATAAGTACATTATTAGGATTGAAAGTATTTTTGTGGCCATTTGTACAGAAAATGATGTTTTTTATACGAGATCTGATATCATAAAGTATTAAATTTTAACATTTTAAACGTTGTATAATGATACGCTTCAGTTTGTAAAGACATGTTTGGTACAGCTAGTGACAAAAACAATAAGCATGAACATTCTGTGTGATTGATGTAAATACTGGACTGACTGGTGTGAAAGAAAAGTGAAAACAAATACGTTTATTATGAGAGTTATGAGGAATTGTAAACAGTCAATAAATTAGAGAAATGATAATTAAAGTAATGTGAATGGGCGCTATGACTGCAACTAGAAAGGTTCTTCATGAAAAATCTCTCAAGTTTCAGTACCTATTTCCCACTGAATCTATTTAAAAATGCCATCTTCGACAAACTCGACATCCCATTTTCTTTAATTGCATCTACTAAGAAAGTTTTTTTACCCGAACCTACTTATTTGGATATTGTTTTATATATATATATATATATATATATATATATATATATATAAAATATATATATATATATACAGGGCTATTTAAAATGATTCATCCGATTTCAACTGAGAATACTTCCGTACCTATCAACCGTGCATCAACTGGGCATACACCACATGAAAGAGGAAATCTCCGAGTTTTACAAGATCGCCGTGAGAGGGCTCCAAAGTCACGTCGTGGCCTAGCCTAGCAACAAACAGTCAGTGTGAAAATGGCGTCCGCACAGCAGAAGGCGTTTTGTGTGTTGCAGTTTTCGAGCTGTAAATCGGTCGCCGAATCTTACACCGTGCGACTTCTTCCTTTCGGGGTAAGTTAAGGATACTGTGTACGTGCCACCGTTGCCCACATCTTTGGATGAGCTCCGAACTCGCATTGTTACTGCCGTAGAGTCAGTGACAACGGACATGCTGGAGCGAGTATGGGAGGAATTCGACTATCGTGTCGACGTTGCTCGTGTAACTAGGGGAAGTCACATAGAGCATTTATGAGGTGAGAGACAAAATTTGGACAGTTTTTCTTTTGGTTGATGTATCACAAATATCACTGTATTTGTAACATTAAAAAATATTCTCATTTGAAATCAGGTGAATCATTTTGAATAGCCCTGTATATATATGATAATAATAATAATAACAAGATTAATAGCAATTAATAGTCATTAAAAGAAAGTTAAGCTCAGCTACTAGTCTGAAAACAATTATTGAGAGAAATATATCCGCGTGTTTTGGCTCCTTTTGCGGGGTGAGACAAGGCTCCTTGCTCTCCCCTATGCTGTTTAATTTGTATATTGACGGATTAATTGCTTTACTTAATGAGGCAACAGTAGGATGTTGTATAGATAACACAAAGATAAATAACTTAGTTTATGCCGATGATATGGTGTTAATAAGTCCCTCTGTTAAAGGTCTGGATCGGCTACTAAATGTCTGCGAAGTGTATTCGCAGAAACATGATATTCTTTTTAATGTTACAAAAACTAAGGTTATGCAATTTCATCCTAAAAGCTGTAATCAGCCAGCTGATATAAGGTTTAAAATGAATGGTGAAGTAATTGAGGAAGTACAAGAGTTTAAGTATTTGGGTCAAACTATTACCAGCTCCTTGAGTGATGACTCGGATATAAGAAAACAATCTCGAAGCCTCTGTGCTAAAGCGAATATGACCATAAGGAACTTTCGTTTCTGTACAAGTGAAGCTAAAGACACACTCTTTCGTACTTTCTGCAGTAATATATACGGTCTGCAACTCTGGGTGAATTATAAAAAAGGTTCTGGCAGAACCCTAAATTTGCTGTACAACAGGTCTTTTAGACTCTTACATAAATTACCCCCGAGATGCTCAGCTTCGGAAATGTTTGCTACCCGCAATGTCCCAAGTTTCCCGGAGGTAAAAAGACGTGCTCAACACAGTCTAATGCAAAGAATTAAAAAATCAACCAACCCGATCATCCAAGCTATCCATGAGTCCTGCCATTTATCCTCTAAGCTATGGACTTCTTGGTACGAAAACGTCTGTCTCTAGCTCCACTTAACATCGACAGTGCAGTATTATTTCTAATCAATTGTATATATTTCTGTCCTTAGTGTATGAACTGTCATTGTATTAATAATATTTGTCATATGGACTATAGCCTGCCAATAAACCTTTTCATTTTCATTTTCATATAGCAAAATTGGGGTAGAGTTGCCAGATGCTCTTATTACGAAATTTATTTAAATCATTATATTTAATTTAAATACTCTTAACACGTGTACATATATATGTAATAATAACAATAAATCAAAATTTAAATTTAACACATTGTGGTTTGTCAAGACCATAGTTCTGGTACGATCTATGGTCACAATGACTGAAAGGGCAGTGAAGCATGCTGATTAGGGTGCTTTTAAAAACTGAAAGTGTGAATTTCGGGTCAAGGAACCCCGCAAATGATGAGGTTCCGGGAGCAAATAAAGCACATGATTTTTTTGGAAAATCATCAAATATTTAGAGGTTGCCCAAAGACCCCAAAGTTTTACCCATATGCTCATTTATTTATGCGCCCTTTTTAAGTCACATCTAGTGTTTATTAACCCATTGATACACAGCGTCCCCAAAATTAGAAATTGCATTTGTCAATTGCGTTCTGATAATCCATATTTCTTTACTTCAGTATACCAACAAATGAATTTTCTTTAATTCTAAATCGTTTTCTCTTAATTACTCACGTCTTTCATGCATTTACGTAATGGTGGCCAAGAAGCATCACAGTTCTCATAACGGTAAGTGTTATTTAAATAATTCATATATTTCAAACTTTTTTTACTTAGCACTGTAATAGATGGTATTATGAATTGTTTGTAAGTATAATGACTTGTTTTACCGGCAATATTTTTGTTTCCAAAAATAGTTATAAGGTTTAATTTTTATGCGTATAAAATTTTGGACGCTCTCTGCTTCAGCGTATTGCAATCATCTTTTTTCGCATCGTCTGAGTGAAATAGTGTAGTGTACCGTAGATTATTTTAAATTTATATATGGATTGGATATACTGTAAATGGTTATGTATGCATGATTTCGCAAAATTATTATAATTTTAATACATATTGTGTTCATGGGTTATCAGCCAATCATTGTTTGAACACAGATTACGGTTACAAAGAGGGTGGCTTATTTCTACACATTTTCCTGAGGTACTTTATCCATGAATGGGTTAAATTAACTTACCAATTTCACTGTTTTGTCTTATTCACAGATAACTGGTGAACGATGGCGGCATGTACAAGATCGAAGAAATCAATCTGGCTTGTGGGGTCATCAAGTCCTACTATTGCCGGTCAGCAATTACCTTCAAGAGGTGATGTATTGAAGTACCTTTTCCATCTCACAATGAAGAGAAGAAATCCTTAGCTGAGAGTGTGTCCTCGACATCACAAGCCAGCATTGAAATCTGGGTGACAGAAGGTTTACCGACGAAACATCCGCACGACGTCAAGAAGCACGTCCGGAAATTGCATGACGAATGGCAGGGTTTGAAGAAGAGAATTTCGCGGAAAACGAAGACCAATTTGGACAACCAGGCTGCGTTCAGGTCAAGCTTGAACAACCTTTTCGACATTGGTCACCAAAATGCCCTAAATCTTATCAAAATTCAGGAGGACAAGGACTTCCTGCTTGCTCAAAGGGAGGAGGGTCGGAGAGGAAGGATTGGAAATGTCGACAAGAAGATTGCCAAAAAAGTCGCAAGGGCCCAAGAAAGAACTGCTCAGGAATTGAAGTGGAAAGACAGGCATGTGCAGGAAATGGAAGAAATCTCTGCTACTGTTGTTATGGAAACCTCATCGTCAGCGTCATCAAGTGAGGAAACAAGTCCCGAAAGAAAGCCAGTTACATCGTCGGCTCCAAAACATCGCCGTGGGACGACGGCAATCAGTTCGGAGGTCGCTGCGGCATTGGACCGCTTGCGGATGAGCGACAGGGCAGCTGCTCGTGTTCTCATCCCCTTTGGCATGCAAATGGGTCAGGACATAAGTGAGATGTGCCTCAGTCCAAGTGCTATTCGGGCCAGCAGATCCAGGTACAGATCAGCCCACGAAGCAGAGGTGAGAGCTTCCTACAAGCCTGAATGCCCTCTTGTTCTTCACTGGGATGGAAAACTTATGGCAGACTTAATGGGAAGAGACAAAATCGACCGTTTAGCCATCTTAGTTACCGGGGATGGGATGAGCAAGATTCTAGCCATCCCCAAACTCCCAGACTCCAAGGCAGAAAGGACAGCAATCGTCATCATCGAAACCATCGAAAACTGGGATCTTGGCCAGAAGATCAAAGCTCTTTGCTTTGACACGACAGCCACCAACACCGGCATCCATGGAGGAGTGTGTGTGCGAGTAGAGCAGGCTCTCGGGCGTGAAATGATTTACTTTGCGTGTCGACACCACGTGCTGGAACTGCTGCTTGAAGCAGTATTTTCTTTCCTTGTTGGAGACCTTTCCAAAGGACCTGAGATTACGATTTTCCAGAGCTTCCGTAATGTTTGGCCGCAACTGAAATTGAATGAATACTCCACTGCCGCGGACGAAGAGGACACGGCTGCAGTGATCAGTCCCTGGGCCGAGAAGATGATTCATGAAGCAAATGACCTTCTGAAAGTGAAGCATCCCAGAGATGACTACAAAGAGCTTCTTGAACTTGTAGTCATTTTCTTGGGAGGAGTACCTCACGAACGTCGGAGTCCTGTGTTCATGGCTCCAGGGGCTTTGCACCGAGCACGGTGGATGGCGCGTGGAATTTACTCTTTCAAGATTTGGATGTTCAGATACCAGTTCACGATGCACATGAACCAATGTCCTTCAACATCTCGTGGAGCAAGTAGCAGTGACCGCCTGATTTCTGGGTTGCGGAACTTCTGTCTCTTCGTTGCTCAAGATTACGTCCTTCCGTGGTTTTCAGCAAGAGAAGCAGCAAGCGCTCCACGAAGCGACTTAGCCCTCCTTCAAAAGTTGCAAAACACCAACGCCGCTGGGTACAAGAGTTTTAATCGGCATCTCTGGTACCTCAATGAGGTAAACGTGGGCCTTGCACTATTCGATCCTGCAGTCGATGATGATGAGAAGCGGAAAATGGTAGAGAATATGAATTCCGTTGAAGGGTCAGAAGCTCCCCCCCGACGAGTCTGGATTCCAGATCCAAGAGGAAAGACCCTGGCAGACTTTTGCTCTTCCAATACGTACAATCTGTTCACCCTTCTAGATCTTCCGGTCGATTTCCTGCAAGAGGATCCATCAAACTGGGAAAACAACACCAGCTTTGGTTCAGCAAAGATCAGGGTGGATTCCTTAAATGTAGTGAATGATGCAGCAGAGCGAGGCATAGCATTGATTCAAGAATTCACGAAGGCTGGAAGGACTCGGAACGAAGAGCAGATGCAGTTCATGATTCAAATCGTCGAAGAACATCGTAAATTCTTGCCGACAGCCTCCAAAGCCACTTTGATGAAAAAATGAACGCCAACACTCGAGGTGTCATGTACTTTAATCGTTAATTATGAATTTAGTGAATATACTCACACGATATATTTGTTCTGAATACTTATTGGAGATGTATATTGGAGATGCAATTTATCATTTAAACTGAGAATTAAAATTTCCATTGCCCTATAAATTGAAAATACCTATCAGCTGTGGGCAACCTCTAAATGTTGTTGGATTACAAAGAAATTTTGCCTGTTCTGTTTTCTCATGTATCCTCACAAAATAAAGGGTTCCGCTCCCTTGCATTTTCATTTCGCATTTTTCACCATATACCATAAACACACCCTAAATTGCTGATATTGACATGAAATCAGCGTAAGGCCAAATACTTTTTGTCTAAGTATATGCAATTTACAAACTCCTCTAAAGTGTATAATTATAGTCAGTCGTGTGATGGAATAAATCTTCAAACTACTTTTGCCGTGTATATATATATATATATATATATATATATATATTAATATAATCTTGTTTCATGTTTCATGATTAT
This sequence comes from Bathynomus jamesi, assembly GCA_023014485.1. Taxonomy (NCBI): domain Eukaryota; kingdom Metazoa; phylum Arthropoda; class Malacostraca; order Isopoda; family Cirolanidae; genus Bathynomus; species Bathynomus jamesi. Next base: position 121,779 of record JAJOZX010006066.1, read on the forward strand.
GCAAAGAAACTAGGCTGTGGCGTGGTTATCTAGCTATGTTACACGACATAATACTTAAATACTATTTAAAATCGGTTGTGATGTCCGTTACAATAAGGAAAGCAATAAAAGAGAACTTTATAAATTTTAGACAATGAGGAAACCTGTAAACTGTAGAGAGACTTGCTTGGTAATATATACGATAAAGGCAGGAAGGAGGGGACAATCGCGAATCCTCGAGACTACTGAAATTACACCTTTTTTTGAAAAGACTGTGTAGTGCAGTGGTTCTTAACCAGGGGGGGCGCGCCCCCCTAGAAACAGGAATTTCTCTAATTGTATTTGTTATTCTCTTAACGAGAGCATGGGCTAATATTGAGAAGTTATTGAGAATGTTATTTTGATTGAAGGGGGGCGTGGAGGGAAGGACCAATTCCTAGAGGGGGCATGGTAGTAAAAAGGTTAAGAACCACTGGTGTAGTGTGTAAGATGCATGCGTGTGTAGTAAGGAATTTCGTGAGAAGCGCGTGTTTGAGAGTATGCTGGACTGCTCACAGTGTAGACGTGACATATAAAAAGGCCAGATGAAGAGGACAGTGATGGGAGAAACAGTGTTCAGACATTTCCTGCCTTCTGTTTGAATGCCACATACAAGCTCCTTATATATATATATATTTATTTATTTAAATTGAACTCGTGTAAATATGCATGGCGGGTTATTTTGAGCCAGAAGTTATAATGAGATCGATGTACAGTTCCCTCAAATGATCTGTTAAATAATTTTAAATTAAATGTTAGGGATCACTTACGTCGTTGCAGAATCGAAGATCGTGTGATGATGCAACTTTCAGTTTTACGTTTTTAATACAGGTGAAAAAGCGTATGGTGCGTTCTATAAGTACATTATTATGATTGAAAGTATTTTTTGGCCATTTGTACAGAAAATGATGTTTTTTATACGAGATCTGATATCATAAAGTGTTAAATTATAACATTTTAAACGTTGTATAACGATACGCTTCAATTTGTAAAGACATGTTTGGTACAGCTAATGACAAAACAATAAGCATGAACATTCTGTGTGATTGATGTAAATACTGGACTGACTGGTGTGAAAGAAAAGTGAAAACAAATACATTTATTATGAGAATTATGAGGAATTGTGAACAGTCGATAAATTAGAGAAATGATAATTAAAGTAATGTGAATAAGCCTAACTATGACTGCAACTAGAAAGGTTCTTAATGAAAAATCTCTCAAGTTTCAGTACCTACTTCCCTTTGAATCTATTTAAAAATACCAACTTCGACAAACTTGACATCCTCTTTTCTTTAATTGCATCGATTAAGAAAGTTTTTTACCCGAACCTACTTCTTTGGATATATATATACATATATACACACACACATATATATATATATATATTATATGATAATAATAATAATAATAACAAGATTAGTATCAACTAATAGTCGTTAGAAGAAAGTTAAACTTAACTACTACTCTGAAGACAGTTACTGTGAGAGAAATATAGCAAGATTGGGGTAGATTTGCCAGATGCTTTTATGACGAAGGGCCTTGAAATCAATATATTTAATTTTCATACTCTTAACACATGTACATATATATGTAATAATAACAATAAATCAATATTAGTAATAATATTTAAGTGGATGTTTAGAGGAGGAAAACAACTTTGATGTTTTAGTTTTAAAGCAGCGTTACGCAATTTGATGTTCTTTTAACACATGCAATTTTATAACGAAATTTGTTGTACAGTAAAATTATTAATTCACATACCAGAAGATAGCATGTGAAAGTGAATGTGATGGTATATATCGATGTAAATAACAGAAAACTACATATTTAAAAGTAAATAAACAAATATACGTGTGCTATAAGTATATATTGTATTTGAAGGTCATCTCGTTTGAAATTAAGCCAGTTTCCCTTAAAAAAGAGAGAAATTAAATTATTTAAATAAAAATAATAATATTCATTTTATTTTTCATAATACAGATATTAAACAAAGAACTTGTTTTCGATTTAAAATATGTTCATTCTGATTTTGATTTATGTATTGTTCGCAATTTGTTAACAGACGAAAGTTGGATGTGTTGTTGTCGATGCATACTTTCGTTAGGCCTATTAAAACTTTTCAGATATTCATTTTAAGTTTTCATTTCTACTGTCTGGCGGAACTTGCCTGAACAGAAAGTACTCGAATGTATGTCTGTTTTTGCATGTTTTTGCATGTTTGTTCTTGTTTGTCTCATGAAAGAACTTTTTCGAGGAGGAAGGCGAGGATGAATCATTTCTTAAATTTTTTTTTTTGAAGGAAGGTGAAGACGAATCCTTTTTTTTTTTTTTTTTTTTTTTTTTTTTTCTTTTCTTTTTTTTTTTTTGAAGGAAGGTGAAGACGAGACCTTTTTTTCCCAAGCAGGAGGGGGGGGGGGCCCTCAAGGGGCAAATGCCCTTCGTTAAGGACGGTGAGACCCCATAAATGGGTTAAAAACTTAAGTAAGTGGGCCCCTCATAACGAAGGTGAAGGCCTTCATGGGGCCCCTCCAGGGGCAGGATTTCAGAGCACCCCAACTTCCTCATACCTTTTGCCATCATACTACTCAGGGTGTACATAAAGTCAGGATCTATTTTTGTGAAATAATTATTTTTTTCTATTTTTCTTTTCAGAAGCCCTTAGAATGAATACAGAAGAGCGTGTGGCAATAGTAATTTGGCGAATCGAGGGAAAGAAATACAATGACATCAGAGAGAAGTTTAGAAGGAGATTTCATAAGCCGGGGCCAATAGACAAGACAATACGAAAATTGGTGAACAAATTTAAACGAACGGGATCTGTAAATGATGAAGCAAGATCAGGACGACCGTGTATGTCAGATCTTACCGTGAATGCAGTACGCGGAATTATCACTGAGGAGCCACGTACGTCCGTTCGTGCTGCATCACACAGACTCGGCCTCCCTACGTCATCTGTGCACAAAATTCTGAAAGTTAATTTGCAGAAGAAAAGCTATCATTTGCAGGTTTTACATGATTTACATGAGGAAGATTTCCCTCGACGAAGTGCTGTGTGTGCTGATCTCGTAGAACAAATCTGGAGTGATAATTTAATGGACAACATTCTCTTTAGTGATGAAGCCACTTTCCATACGTGTGGAAAAGTAAATCGCTATAACTGTCGAATTTGGGCAGATGAAAGACCGAATGATTTCGTCCAAAATTGGGAAAGAGACTCACCTAAAGTTAATGTCTGGATGGGTTTAACAAAATCTAAGGTTTATGGTCCTTTTTTCTTTGCTGAAGCTACAGTTACGGGGCTTATTTATCTGGACATGTTGCAGCAATTCCTTGAACCTCAGCTGATTGGAGATACGATTGTTAGTACCGTCGTCTATCAACGTGATGGTGCTCCTTGTCACTATGCCAAAATTGTTCAGGATTATCTAAATGGACGTTTTCCAAATCGCTGGATCGGACGCGGAAGCAACAGACCTTGGCCAGCGAGATCACCAGATTTAACCCCCTTTAGATTTCTTTGCATGGGGCTTTATCAAATCGCACGTCTATGAGACAAAGATTACGAGTCTTGAAAACTTATGTACACGTATACGAACTGCTGCAGATAACATAACCCCGCAAATGCTCCATAATGTGTTTAGAAATGCTGCGGAACGATTTGAGCTGTGCAGGGATACTGATGGGCGTCACGTCGAATCCTACTCTTAATTATTTAAAAAATGTTACCACTTTATCATTTTATGATTGAATTCCATATAATTTCCAAGTGCTTCACAAAAATAGATCCTGACTTTATGTACACCCTGTATATCTCAACGCCAAATCCCGATAAAAATCTACAAAATATAGTCAAGATTATTACGCAGTTCTTGCTCCAAGGTGGCTTTGGATAAAATCTCATCCTAATGCAGCTGATGGTGCATATAACTTTTGGCATTTAATACGTTTGCTTCGAAATTTAGATAAACAACATAGATCAATCATAGAACCAGTATTAAAGAATAACGCCTACTTTGCCCACCCAGAAAGTACCCCCCTCTTCCCGGACCCCCTAGAAGCCTGGGCTCCGGGGATTTATCCCGGCTTCCCCACCCTCTCGGCGGCTCTGTGGTTGTATGGACGGAATGGTACTCTATGTGAAAAGATGGTTAACGCTTCATATTTCCACTTAAACTATGAATGCATCGATTAATATATACAGTTATATATATATCCCGTGTGTATATATATATATATATATATATATATATATATACACACGGGATATATATATATATATATACTCTATAGATTACCTAATATTATTTTTGAAATTTGCATCCAGTGTGGGAGAATATTCTAAATTCTTGTTTTTAGAAGGCAAATGAAGTTTAGAATTTTAAATAAATTTAGTATATGCAAGATCATACATTTTATTAAATCTCTGATAACAATTTTAGCTTTCATTTTTATGCAAATTACTGGGAAGGCTTTCACAGACGGTTTCACAGTGAGTTTCCATGGAAACATTCTGGCAAAAATATGGAATGGAAACTGAACCAGTAAAGAAACTTTTTTGTTAACCTTTGACGGTACCGCCGAGGACACAACGTATGTTATTCATGTCTGTACTGATAACGTTTTAAATTCTAGATTGGAAGAACTGCTGGCTAGGCACATGGACTTACTAGAGTGATTAAAGGAAAAAACTAATAAGATTGTTTTAACAGGTATACTTCCTCGAATTATCCAACGTAACGATTTCTACAGCAAGGCGACCTATATTAACAAGAACCTAAAGTCTCTTTGTCAACAGGAAGGAGTGCATTTTGCGGATTTTTGGAACAGTTTCTACGGCAGGAGGGACTTGTTCCTCGGAGATGGACTTCATTTTATTGACGTTGGAGCTGCTCGTTTAGGAAGACTATTTCATAATACTGTCTCTTCTTTTCAGGCTACCGTAACTCGAACGGTCCCAGTGTAAATTCCACAAATTTCCCCTGCGCTCGCGAAGGTGTCGCAATTACAAACAATTTGAAGGTTCTATCCTTAAATGCTCGTAGCCTACGAAATAAAATAAACGAATTTTTTTCTTTAATTGCTTGTAAAGACTATGATTTAATTGCGATAAATGAATCGTGGCTTAGCACTGAAACACGTGACTTTGTAGGGGAGTATCAAATTAGAGGTTATAGACTTTTTGTTAAAAACAGAACAGGTAGGCGAGGAGGCGGTGTTATATTGTTTATCAAAGATAATATTGCGAACGTTATAGAAGTAAACCACACAATTCCAGAACCAATAGATTCGACTATAGCAGAACTTAAATTGAACGATTTCAAACTTGTTGTTGCCGTTATATATAGGCCCCCTAATCAAACAGCTGATACGAATGAAGCGTTATATCGTGAACTAAAGAGAATAATAGGTAGTGAGCAGGCTTTAGTTATGGGTGACTTTAATTGCGCCAACGTGAATTACGATACAATGCAGGGAGACGCGGAAGGTAATTGTTTAGTTAATTTCCTCGAGGATAGCTTTCTTATTCAAAAGGTTGGGGAACCTACGATGTTGGACAGTATTTTAGATTTAGTAATAACTACGGATGATAGGCTAATTACTGATTTAAGCAATAGCGATCACAATATGGTAGAGTTTGTCCTATCAGTATGTCACTCGAAACCAGCTAACTCGAATAAAATTCTTAACTTCCAGCACGCAGACTTTTGTAAGTTTCGAAATAAATTGTCACATGTCAACTGGGAAAACGTAATGGGGAACTCCAACGCAAAACTAATGTGGCAATCGTTTGAAAAGGTATTTAGGACTATAAATGAGGAATGTGTACCGTACAAAATTAAGCGTGCGAAAGTAAATAACAAGCCCTTGTAGTTTACTTCTAGAGTAGGAGACATTATAAAGAGTAGAGATAGGGTTTATAGGCTACATAAGTGCGATAAAGACAATTTGTGGTTACGAAACAACTACATATCCCTTAGGCGTGAAGCGAAAAGTGTAATGAAAAAGTCCAAGCACGAATTTGAAATCTCCATAGCTCGTGACGGTAAAGAAAACCCCAAGCGATTCTTTCAATACGTCAACAATAGAAATCCAGTAAAAAGTGTCTTAGGGCCGTTGAAAAATATTAACGGAGATCTAGGTTCTGAAAACAAGGAAATGGCTACCTTGCTAAACGAATTCTTTACGTCAGTTTTTACTATAGAGGATGTAGCGAATATCCCTACGGTCATAGACATAATACCTTTTGATAATGGTAATATTTTGGATAATATTGTGGTTAGTGAAGGGGAGATAATGCGCTATATTGATAAAATGAAAACGCGTAAATCACCGGGGCCGGATTCCATATATCCCATACAACTAAAAGAATTAAAAGATAGCATTGTTGTGCCGCTAACAAAGATTTTCAATGCGTCTATTTCTGAGGGGTGCGTACCAGATAATTTCAAGTTAGCAAACGTAACACTTATCTTTAAGAAAGGCGATAAAGGTGCGGCAGGAAATTATAGGCCAATCAGTTTAACGTCTGTTGTAGGTAAGCTACTGGAATCAATAATTAGGGATCGTATAGTCGAACACTTAGAATTGCATAACTTAGTTAGAAATACGCAGCACGGTTTTAGGCGAAACAAATCTTGCTTAACTAATCTTTTAGAATTTTTTCAAAGCGTGATTGACGTTTACGATAGTCATCGGGAGGTTGATGTAGTGTATTTAGATTTTCAAAAAGCGTTTGACACCGTACCGCACAAAAGACTCATTGAAAAAACTAAGGCTCATGGAATCAGGGGTGTAGTAATAAATTCGATAGAAAAGTGGTTGCGAGGTAGGAAACAGAGGGTGGTCGTTGATGAAGCGGATTCGTGTTGGGCTAATGTAGCGAGTGGTGTTCCTCAGGGTTCTGTATTGGGTCCCTTGCTTTGTCTTATATACAGGGTGTACATAAAGTCAGGATCTATTTTTGTGAAGCACTTGGAAATTATATGGAATCCAATCATAAAATGATAAAGTGGTAACATTTATTAAATAATTAAGAGTAGGATTCGAGGTGACGCTCATCAGTATCCCTGCACAGCTCAAATCGTTCTGCAGCATTTCTAAACACATTCTGGAGCATTTGCGGGGTTATGTTATCTGCAGCAGTTCGTATACGTGTACGTAAGTTTTCAAGACTCGTAATCTTCGTCTGATAGACGTGCAATTTGATAAAGCGCCATGCAAAGAAATCTAAAGGGGTTAAATCTGGTGATTTCGCTGGCCAAGGTCTGTTGCTTCCGCGTCCGATCCAGCGATTTGGAAAACGTCCATTTAGATAATCCTGAACAATTTTGGCATAGTGACAAGGAGCACCATCATGTTGATAGACGACGGGGATAGGATTGTTAGTACCGTCGTCTATGAACAAGATGGTGCTCCTTGTCACTATGCCAAAATTGTTCAGGATTATCTAAATGGACGTTTTCCAAATCGCTGGATCGGACGCGGAAGCAACAGACCTTGGCCAGCGAGATCACCAGATTTAACCCCTTTAAATTTCTTTTCATGGGGCTTTATCAAATCGCACGTCTATCAGACGAAGATTACGAGTCTTGAAAACTTACGTACACGTATACGAACTGCTGCAGATAACATAACCCCGCAAATGCTCCAGAATGTGTTTAGAAATGCTGCGGAACGATTTGAGCTGTGCAGGGATACTGATGGACGTCACGTCGAATCCTACTCTTAATTATTTAATAAATGTTACCACTTTATCATTTTATGATTAAATTCCATATAATTTCCAAGTGCTTTCAAAAAATAGATCCTGACTTTATGTACACCCTGTATATTAACGATTTAGATGTGGGCCTAGTCAGTACTGTTTCAAAGTTTGCGGATGACACGAAGCTGGGTGGTAGGGCGATTAATGACGAAGATAGAGGTAAAATCTAGAATGATCTGAATAAAATCGTTGATTGGTCAGTCACATGGCAAATGAGATTTAACGTTGATAAGTGCAAAATTTTACATGTAGGTTCGCGTAACGGTAATTTTGCGTATAGTATGTCAGGGAAAGAGTTGATAAGCGTAGAGTAGGAAAAAGATTTAGGAGTTATAGTCACTGGTAATTTAAAAGTAGCGAAACAAAGTACAGCAGCGGTCAATAAAGCGAACAAAGTGTTAGGTTTCATAGCTCGGAATTTTGAGTACAAATCGCTCGATATTTTAGTTCCTCTTTATAGATCATTAGTTAGACCTCATTTGGAGTACGAGATCCAATTTTGGAATCCGCATATGCGCAAAGACATAGACAAAATCGAAAGAGCTCAAAGACGAGCAACTAAGATGATTCCGTCGCTTAGGTCAAAGTCGTACGAGGATAGGCTTAAAGAGTTAAAATTGACTACACTCGAGACTAGGAGGCTAAGGGGTGATCTAATCCAGGTTTTCAAAATTATGAATGGGTTCGATAACGTAGATAGAGATAGGTTTTTCGAAATATCTCAATATAATAGGACTAGAAATAACGGGTGTAAGTTGACAAATAGAAGGTAGAAGTAATTAGTAGCACGTCTATAAACATGTTTAAAAATCGATTAGACGCATATGTTGATAGAATGGGTATGGTTTAAAGTAGTAAAATTAAGGGTTGGATAAGATAGATTTTGATTCTCTTTTCATTAAAGATCACAATAACCAGACTAGAGGTCATAGTATGAAATTATTTAAGCCAAGATGTAGAACAAATTTAAGAAAACATAGTTTTACGAGTGTTGTGCGATATAGGGAGGCAGCATGTTGGGTTAGGGGATATTCTCTGTCCTTACACACCCCATTTAAAGAGATTCCTCTGCCGAGCGGTGCCCCCCATAGTACTGTGAGGTATTGAAAAACTCATGATCTTCACTTGCCTCACAAACACCTTTAAATGGGAGACCCATAATGGGTGTACACACATTTCTACATTACTGTACAGTCTTTACAGCCACACCTACACTTTTCCTCCTAAGTATATATATTGCAATGTATATGGTTGTAGATTGTGACTTGGTCCGCAATTGATATGGACCGTGACTTATTTTTGGTTGGCAAGGTACTGGTATTGATGGATAACGTAATAAAATTGACTGGATTCTTTGAATCTGATATATTTGCATGTCGGTTATAAATAGATGTAGCGTGTAACATATTTGTGGATAGTAGTCTATTATGACTTGATCCTCTGGATCCAGAGATTCTATCTTTAGTTTTAAATTGATAATTAATTAGTTTTAAATTGATAATTATTTAGTTTTGTAAAAATTGGTCGTTGCCAATGTACAGGCAGTTTTTACATAGTGGAGCCACCTCGATGGGCCGAAGTGGCCCCTAGTGTGCCCACTATAAAAATTTCTTATGTTCTTATGTTCTTGTGGTTCAGAACCCCCGTAAAATTGTAGATCCCCTCCGCCACCACGGAGGACATGCACAATACATAATTACGAACACAGTTAAGTAGACCAGCCATGAGTGGATCCTAGGTTCTTTGTTGGTCTGAAACATTATAACATTATAACATACTGTATATATATATATATAACCTTTGGTTAGCTTCCGCCCGAATTGTTCATTCTGACGAAGGTCAAGCTTTTCACTTCACCTTAGACCTCAGTTTAACGTGGAATCCGAACCACGCCCCATCAGCAGCCCAGCGTCTTAACCACTAGGTCACCTAGGGTACCCATTTATCTACCAACCACTTCCTTTATTGTGTGGAAGAGTGAACAGCTGGGTTTTGCTGCGCGCCGGGTGCCGTCGGGTCTCGAACCCGCGGCCGATGGATTCGAAGTCAGCAATGCTAACCACTACACCACCGAGGCGCATAAATGGTTTATACAATTGCCTTGGTCTTCATCTTCTTGTACATCTATATATATATATATTATAAAAAATATATATATATATATATATATATATATACTAGAACGCCCGATGTGCCTTCCTCAGCAAAAGCCCCCAGAAACAACTTAGGGGGTTGGACTGGAAGGGGTGGGTGTGTCACTAAACCCTTCCTCGGTTCTCCCTTATTGTGTATACTAAATTTAGGCATGTATAAACAAACATAAAACATCATCATCATCATCATTCCATATATATATATATATATATATATATATATATATAAATATACAGGGTGTCCCATAAGTCCAGCATCATAAGAGAAATTCATATTTTTCTCTTTCTACAAACCATAATTCATATTTTTCTCTTTCTACAGGCAATAATGTCTGTGAGCAAGGAAGAACGAATCCAGATAATTCTACTCATAGGAAATCGGAGTCTGAATTTAACAGACTGCATCCAGACCGCGAGCCAATAACACAGAGTTGTGTTAGCAGACTTGTTGCAAAGTTTAAGGAAACAGGATCCATAGAAGATAAACCACGCAGTGGACCTTCAAGGAACGAAGAAGGAAATTTCCCAACATGGTTCCAGCAAGACGGCGCTCCTGCACATTACAGCACCCAAGTAAGGGAATACCTGTACCAACAATTCCCTGGTCATTGGATAGGAAGTCGAGAGCCTGTGGAATGGCCAGCTAGAAGCCCGGATCTCACGCCACTAGATTTTTATCTCTGGGGCCACTTGAAAGCGCTGGTATATGCAGAGAAAATTAGGAATGTTGAACATTTGCGGCAGCGCATTATTGGGGCATGTAACACCATTACTCCTGACATCATTCACCGTGTGCTTGCTGACTGGGTATCATGTCTGAATTTGTGTATTGAAAACAATGGTGAACATATTGAGCACGTTCTGTAAATAAAAGCTTTTGTTTTGCCTTTTTTATTATTTTTCCTATGATGCCGGACTTGTGGGGCACCCTATATATATATATATATATATATGATACACACAGACAGTGCATGGAACAAGGAAGAGTTCCCAGAAGAGTTCCTTGTTCCATGCACCGTCTGTGTGTATCATAAAAAAGTCAGGGGACCATTCTGAGTTCATTCCCATATAGATATATATATATATAATATATATATATATATATATATATATATATAGGATCAAGTAAAGATAAGCACACCCAGCCTTCTTTAATTAGCCTTATAAGGCTAACTAACGAAAATATCACGACCTAACCTAACCAATCGTCAAGGGCGTACAGTTGACTTAACGATTGGTTAGGTTAGGTCGTGATATTTTCGTTAGTTAGCCTTATAAGGCTAATTAAAGAAGACTGGGGTTGCTTATCTTTACTTGATCCTATATATATATATACATACACACACACACACACACACATATATATATGTGTATATATATATATATATATATATACAGTATATATATATATATATATATATATATATATATATATATAACCTTTGGTTAGCTTCCGCCCGAATTGTTCATTCTAACGAAGGTCAAGCTTTTCACTCCACCTTAGACCTACAGTTTAACGTGGAATCCCATTTATCTACCAACCACTTTCTTTATTGTGTGGAAGGATGAACATCTGGGTTTTGTTGCGCGCCGGCTGCAGTCACCGGGTCTCGAACCCGGGGCATGTCTAAAAACATCGGTCAAACATGCCTACAATTCAAACAGAAGGTTGATGATAAGCTTTGGTGTGTCCCTCAGAGGACTGGTTGACCCGTGTCTAGTCCAGAATTCTCATTCTCTTAATTATAATCATCCATTTAATATTAATAATTTTTCCGTTTTGTCATCCTTTGCGAAAGTTATTGATCAAAGAATATTGGAATCTATATACTGTACATTAAACGACTCCGTCTGTCCCGTAATGACTTGATTGCTTCCATAAAATTAAATCTTGTATAAGCCAACTAATTTTTACTTGTAAGTATCGATTTTTTTTTCTGCATTATTTTTTTTGTCTCTTGCGCCACAGGGTGAGTTTCATTTCGTTTGCATTATTTATCTTATAATTTCGTTCGGATTTATTTTTTATTTTTTGCTTTTATGTAATTACTTGTACTCTCGTTTTTAGATTTGCTGATGATGAATCCAGTCAGATTCGAAACGTCCTACTGAAATAAATGGCTTATACAATCGCCTTTGTCTTCATATTCCTGTGTGAACTCAGGTTTCCCAAAAACCGTCAGAGCTGATATATATATATATATTAGGGTGTGACAGTTGCCCCAACTTTGTCCTACAATGCTGTTCAAAATTTCGCTGTTGCATATTGACATAAAAAATACCCACGTGCAATGTTTTGAAGATTCATGCATATTCGAGTGAGCACCAGCAATTTGAAAAATAGCGATTTTGCTTATACGGCATACGCGCCTATATATGAGATTACACAACCATCATAAGGGATATTAACACAAATCATTTGCCTGTCTTAATTAAAAGCTGTTATCACTAACACAAAAAAGTTAATCATTCTTATTCTCTCATGGTACATTAAGGGGTTTTATCATATATTTACAAGGTATTATTTCTCTAGAGCAAGAAACCATGATTTCTGTTCGGAAACAGATGATCGTTTGCGCTGATTAGGAACGCGGAGTCTGTCATTTTCAACTACTTGAAGGACTTCTTGAAAGCGCTCCTCATCCCTGGCAACATTAAGAAAGTCATGGCAAAGTTTTACACCACGCTCTGCAGCCTCATTGACGACCTGAAGCTTGTCCACAACCCGTTTCATGTTCAGGTAGTCGTCATGATCCGCCCATTCACTGGCTGGACTGTGGAAAACTGATAGGGCATGCCTAAAATGGTGAAGAACCGGCTTGAGTCAGGCCCAATTAGGTCCACCAGGGCAGTGCCACTTTCTGGGACAGGGGGAAGATATGGCTTTCCATAGCCCCCATGATTGAGCCCCACTCTCTTAGTAACCTCAGTGCCTTCATGGCAAAGAAGGGCCTTCCTCATCTCCTCTTTTGTCCTTTCTTGTACTTGGGACGAGAACAAAGCCAGTCGGGCCAACTCCTCAGTTAGGTACCAAGTGTGTCTACCGAGTGCCACACGTGCTTTGTCAACTATTGTGGCGTCATATGGGGCAAATTCAGCCAAGGTTTCGACCAAATTCAAGTCATTCAGTGGCGCACTTGCTGGAACGGGGCAAACAATCCACCATGGGACAAAAACAGCGACTGTGAACACAGCAAACCGTTCTAACTTGCTGATTTGACTTTTAGTCACAACCTCGGCTTTGGGAAACTGCTCTTTGATCTGGCCTGACAAAAGAACAATCTTCAGGGTATAGAGCAGTTTAGCCATCCACCTTGCTTTGTGAAGTGCGCCGGGGTAGACTATTGTGAAGTTCACTGGCTCGGATCCTTTAGTTACAAGCAGCAGACAAAGCTCTACCAGGTCCTTGTAGTCGCCACGTGTAAATGGTTGGGCTAGAGATTCACGGAAGAAGTCAGCCATCTCCTGCTGGCGCTCCTCAAACACTCCAGGCATTGCGGGTAGTAGTATTTCTTTTTTTCATTGTACGCCAGTTGAGAGAAATGGTTCTTGAACCTAGAAATGCAATTATTGGGATTATTGTATTTCGTACTAATCTATAATATTGTTTTAGGGGTATTAAGATTGATATGATCGATCATTTGCTTGGTGTTAGTATATCTTATAAGTCTAATAAAAGAAATTCCACTAAATTTGTTAATTAGATAATAATATTCCTTGTTATTTTGTAAAGCTTATGACTCACCTCTGGAAAACCATTATGTTTGGACTTGAAGAGCCCTCCACTTTCAAGCAATCCCAGCAAACACCTAGGATGACTTCGCCCACATGCCTGCGACAGGCGCACCAGAATACGGCACGCTCTAATTCCTTTTGGAGGGAGACGCAAGCAGCTGTTTTTTGTCCTGAAAAAAAAATGTAATTGTAGTTTAAGGCCACCATTTCAGGCACGTGCTTTTTGCAGATTTCTGTTAAATCATTCACTGTATTTTGGTATTAATGTCGTGATAAATTCACGCTGATGTTTGAAATAGGTTTACCTGTATTGGATGAAGTTGTGTCGAAAACCATACCAACGACATTCTGTTCACACTCCCAATCGACCAGAAGTTGTTTGGTTGCTGTTGATATCAAGTCTCCTTGAACCAGGCCAGCTTTTTGAGTCAAATGCGGAAGAGGTGGGACTCCAAGAAGATTTGTGCCATTGACACCAGACACAAGAATGGGCAGGCGGTCATCAGTGCCTTTGGAATCCAGCGTGTCCATAAATTTACCATCCCACTGCACCAGTACTTTGTCTGATGGTTGTCATTCATCCATGATTTTTAAACTTATTTCTGACACGATGGAAGCTCGGTATCGGTGGGCCGTCCTTGCATTTAGACTCAGCTTTGATGTATCTCCACCACATGCAGATACAAGGGAGTACACAATTGCACTCAGCTGGGTCGGTGAGATGTTGTTTCGAACACTGCATGAAACAAGTTCTGCCGACTTCAGAATATCATGGGGCACAAAAATTGAAACTCCCTCTTTCACTGTTCTCCGATGTTTTCTCTTTGGTTCAGCAGTGCTGGCCTCATCAATGTCATCGTCCTCATCAGAGCTAATAGGTGAATCAATATCAGCCTGTACATTCTCAGCATGATCACATTGCTCTCTCTCTTGTCGCTTCTCTTCTCGCATCTGCCTTTTCTGTTGCTTCTGAACCTTTTCTGTGAGTACTTTGTTTACCCCAGAGTAGGTAGCTACTCTGTCACTTAGCATGCTTTTCATAAAGAGTATGTCAGTATCGATGGCATCTTGTTCGGCCTGAGTTTTCCCCTTTTTCGCAGCCGCCATGTCTTTCAACACTGTGTTCTTATAAAATTTCATCGTTAGGCTCAATTCTGATTTAAACTTCATAATTTCAGGATCATCAGCCCGTCTTCTATCCTCATTCTTTTTCATAAGCATCATGTAGTCTTGGCATAGTAAGTTTTAATCACTCGGCCAATATTGTTCCTGCCTGTAATGGTCGGGACATTCGCCTTCTGGTAATGCAAAAGCACATTGTCAATGGTGGCAGATAAAGTCTGGTCCCAATGCATATCCCGAAGGTTTGCTAACAGACATAGTAAGACCTGCCTATTAGTTGGCAGTTTGCAGCCCTTTATTTCCTTTTCTTCTTCTCGGGGTACGGTGCCCAATAACATTCTGACATACTCATCATCTTGTCGTGTATCCATGATTAAATTCTCTATTCACAACATCAAATCACTGTCAAGGGAAAAGAAAAGAGCATCATTAAAATTAAATGCAATAAAATAATACGTGGAAAATTTGTGGGTCAGCGTTCCAGACCCGGAAATGAAAATCTGATAAAATGTGCTATTTTCACACTTATTTATGAAGTTCATAAGCTGAAATAGCAATACTTGCTGGTACGACGGTGCTAGCTCAAACATGCACCGATCTCCAAGAAAATTTACAGGGGTGTTTCCTAGATAAATACAGCGTTGTAGGACCATTTTTTGATTTTTGGAGGGCAACGGTCACACCCTAATATATATACATAATATATATATATATATATATACACACACACACACATATATATATATATATATATATATATATATATATATATATATACAGGCCTAGATTTAGCTATAGGCGAACTAGGCGATCCCCTAGGGCCTCGCGCCAAAGGGGGCCTCGCTCAAGCCGTTTTGCGCGTTCTGTTCAAGTGATATATGAGTTAGAACTCTATGAAGAACTTAAAGTACTTTGCAGGTTTATACCTGAGAAAACAGATCTCGGAAATGCCCTTGTTTATATAGTGCAAAAACAACTAAGTGAGATTTATCCTAATGTTTATGTTGCACTTCGAATAGTTGTCCCGTAGTGTAAATCCTTACGGTACAAAAGAGTTCGTCTCCGACGAATTGTATTCTAAACCTTGAACCCAAAATTCCTTTGTTCTGATATCACAGAGTGTGCATTCTTTCATGCGCGGAGAAATCCAATGTAATCCGTATAAATCCACATAAATCCCATTAATCCGTATAAATCCACATAAATCCCATTAATCCGTATAAATCCGTATAAATCCCAGTAATCCAAATCTAAATTGTTAGATGCGAGGTGCATATGAAAATATGCACATCGCATGAATTCTTCGATCCCTCCGCGTCTCTATTATTGTCAGCATCGCGTGATGCAAGGCAAGCGTCTATAAACATCTCAGTTTTTATATTTTTATTATTAAATTTTCCTAAAAAACCTGATCTATTCCCATAGATAAAGCATAATTGTGTCAACCTATAGCCCACCAGATTTCCCCTAGCTCGACCTACTCGCATACCAAATTTCAGCTCTTCCTAACCCCTATTTCTCTTTTCCAAAGAATCACGCAAAAGTGATTCTCTCGATTATGAAATTCATTTGCGCCCTGTAAATTCCTTCCAAATCAGTTCCCTTTTGTATAGGTTCGACCCTCCTTCCAGGCCGCCCCCCTGGCGCCTCTCGATCCTACAATTATGCCTTATTATCAAAAGAAAATGTAAATTCCGCGAAACCTATTTCGATCACGATTGGTTCGCCCCCGGAACTCTCCCGAAGTTCCATCTCCCAATCGAGGCAGTAAATTAACGTCGCCTCCGCTTAAATTCGAATATAAGAAACTATTATAGGCGCTTGCTGTTAGGCTCCGCCCGTAAGAGGGTGACCCTTAGTTTACCTCGTCTCCGCCTACCCCGAGGTTATAAAAACCCCGAGAGCGTCGGAAACGAGGTTCTTTGCTTTCTGACAATCTTCATAATACGTAAACTCTGTGACCTAAGTCTGTAAATATTCCTGCAGTGGCACTACCCCTCCCGGTCAACTTAGCTTCCATTTGATAATGGAACTTAACTTCAGATATATATAAAAATTGTATATTGAGCTTTAGTCAACCTGTTCAAAGTTAATTTTACTAAGTAATTTAATTTAATTAATTTAATTTCATTTAATGTAATTAAATATTATTTTTTGATATAAAAAGAATTCTGTATTCAAAGTGAATTATTAAAAAGACTCTGTTAAATTGAGTTAGTCGTTTCCATTCACCGCACCAACTTTACAACCAATTGGGGTCAGTGACTTCCACACACATTGTTGACTAGGCGCGAGCGCCGAGTGCATCCACTGGTAACCCGAGAGTGACGTGTCTATTATCCTTCGGATATAATTCCGACTCCAACCAAGGGGACCAACCCTGGTATTCATTGTCCGTAGTCGTCTAAAACAAATCGAGGGCCCTTTTAGGGACGTACCCCTCGACATAGTATTAACCATCCCAGTTACTGTTGCTTCGGCTGAAAGAAGTTTCTCGCGTCTCAAACTTATTAAAACATATTTGCGTTCCACCATGTCTCAAGCGAGATTGCAATCATTAGCTATGTTATCAATAGAAAACGATATAACAAATTCATTAGATTATTCTCAATTAATTGAAGAGTTTAGCTCGAAGAAAAGTAGAAAAGCATTGCTGTAATATTCAAGGAGCATCTGAACCAAATATTAAAGCATTAATATTTAGCCTGATAAGTCGATCGCTCACTATTATAAAAAATGAAATGTCAACATCTCTTATACATCACATATGAAAAACGTTTGTATACTATGGAAAGTCATTACCTATAATATTATATGAATCTTAGAAATCATTGTCTTATATTTTCGATACAAATCTTGATTCATATTATAATTTATACTTATTTGTATGGTTTATTTATATTTCTTATACAATTTCCATGCGTGATTATTTTGGTTTGGTTTAATTTTTAAGTGTTGGCATAGTTCTGTCTATGCGGGATTCTAATATTGCTGGTATAGTACCGATAATTAAGTCTGCCTAGGGCCTCGCAACTTCTAGATCCGGCCCCGTATATATATATATATACATATATATAAGCCACCTAATCCACCAGCCCAAAAAGTTGGTTTGAAAGATATCCTTTAAATCACCCAAATGCCACGTTGAGTTACTTGTGAGTTTAACACATCGCTGCTGTAATTGACCTCGCCGTGATAAGGTATATATATATATATATATATATTAGTGATGTAGCGGATGTCATTTTTTTCACATCCGCGGATGCGGATGCGGATGAGGATGTTTGATTTCAACATCCGCGGATGCGGATGCGGATGTCTACATTTTCGTTATTTTTTAGGATATATTCGAGATTTGTTGTGTTTAACGTATATAATAAGTTATTATATAGAGAGAGCTGTAGCTATAATGTAGTATAATTGATTAATTGTACAATAATTGCTGTACTTTTCTCTGAACATATAAAATAATATCAAGCATCTAACTAATATAGAAATCAATTAGTGAATTCGTCTGCAAATAAATTCGTTATATTTTGTTGAGTTTCAGCCACAATTAGAATCCATAATTGTGTTCCCAGGATGCGGGACGTGAACCCAACTCAAATGCACCCCACCGACCTCTTTCCCCAACCTCCACCCTTATAGAAAGAGATCTTTAATTAGCTTGATAACTATTTATATTAAGTTTAAAGTTTTATTAGGCAATTTATAAATGAGTAATTAAAATAAAGTAAACTAAGATGTTCATCGTTTAATGTTCAAACTTAATTATAGGAAGGTTATGCTTAAGGAACATTAATTTTTCTGCCTTTTCTGTTGCCAGTCTGTTTCTCTTTTCATCATATATTAATCCAGCACTGCTAAATAATCTCTCACTTGGTACGTTTGTTGGAGGACAGGCTAAATGTTTCCTTGCAAGTTTACTCAAGTATGGATAGATATTCTGCGTATTTTTCCACCAACTAATAGGATTGTCACATGCAGCCAGGCGTTTTTCTTGGTGATAGCTCTCGATCATTTTTACTACATCTTTTGACATCGCGTAGGTCTCGTCATTGCTGCTTGACCCAAGAAACTGAGAGACAGATTCTGTGATAGATTTGCTTGTTGAAGGTGTTGGTTCTGTCACTGAAACTTTTATTCTTTTGGTGGGTGGCGAAGCGACAGATTCAAGAGATTGAAGCTCTTCAACTGCTTTGCCAAGTGATGATTTAACTCGTTCTAATGTACTAGGTGAAAATAACTTAGCTTTGTAACGTGGATCTAAGTAGGTTGCAAGAGAGTAACTTCATACAAGAACAGCCTCTCGTCTTGTCGCTTGCATCACTTTTGCGCACAATGAACTAGTTCTATTAATATAGTAGAATTTTATAATTTCCGCTTATTAATGACATTTTATCTCAACGGTCCACATCCGCACGACATCCGCAGTCCAAAGTGCGGATGCGGGTGCGGATGCGGATGCGAGAAAATGTGCGGATGTTCCGCGGATGAGGATGCGGATGTGACCTACATCACTAATATATATATATATATATATATATATATATATATATATATATATATATATATAGAATAGGAAAGTTGATACATTGAAAGTTCGTTTTGAAATTCCAAATTCAAAAACTTTATTGAGTAAAAGGTACAATTTACATAAAGTTTTACAATATCTTCAAAGTGAGGAATGGCTTTTTTCCGATACTATTTAGATATCTGATGTGCCCTTCATTTATTTACAGTATTTTTTTCTGAATAAGCATAAAAGATTATTCGGCTAAATCGATGCGACTGAATTAATTTATTAGAATAGGAGAATGAAATGGCAACTAATATTATTATTATTATTATTATTATTATTATATTATGTATTGCTTTAAAGACTTTTCAGAGGAAATTTAAATATTTTCCTAGATACTTTAGGAATTTTATTTAAAACAATTATTTTGTAAAATAATATGATTGCTTTACACGTGATATTTGTGACGTTTCGCCCGAACATTTCAGACTCTTCAGAAGAATAAATATGAATTGTTAAATTTACATTGGACCACCTGAGGATCAGAGCTCCCAGCCTTCATTAGTTAACCTTAAAAGGCTAACTGACGAAAATATCACAACCTAACCTTACTAATCGTTAGGTCAGCTGTACGCCCTTGACGATTGGTTAGGTTAAGTCGTGATATTTTCGTTAGTTAGCCTTATAAGGCTAACTAACGAAGACTGGGGGGCCTGATCTTCAGGTGAATCTTTATATTTATGGATGAAGCATCTTTTTCACGTACTGTATAAAAGGTATTTATTAAATAAGGACGAAACAATCTACCCAAGATACCAGACGCAGATTTTAGGATTTGAGGAGGTTCTGTACATTTATGATTATTAATATCTTAATTTATTTACAATTTTTTCAACTTTCATTTGAGTAAATTGAGTGAAAACGAACGAGCCCGATTTTGTACCAATATTTCGCAAAAGTATATTATACGGATGCGGTATATTTTGTCGCAAATTAGTGGGTAAAAATACAAAATATCATAGTTATTAAATATATCTGCAGTTCTAGTTTTATCAACGGTAGTACTACCATCAATTTTAATGAAATTAACAGGGTCGTTGTTACTACCTTTCAAGCAGTTATTAAATGTCAGTGCTTCCTTGAATCATTGTTTTGTTGGTTTATGTTTCTCAAATTTTAGCCAATTTCAAGGGATAATTTGAAAGATTTCTAAATACTCTAAATGAATTATAGGTCATTTTCCTTTTCTTACAAAGTCTCAATAGCTTGAATTTTTATGGACAGGTAAATTTATGTCGATCCAAGGACATTTCGCAAATATTTTACATTTTTATTAATAACTTGGAATGTAGAATAATACAGACATGGCCGAATACAGTAGTAGTACTATCGCAAAAATATAGAGTGCAATGCAACTGCATGCAACATTGCAACTTGCATGCAACATGGTGAGATTATTTTTACCCGCCCCACACAAAAAAAACATATATATATATATATATATATATATATATATATATATATATATATGTGTGTGTGTGTGTGTGTGTGTGTGTGTGAACTCCAAGGGGTAATCTAACCTGGCTGCTCATGCCCACAAAAAAAAATAATATAATATATATATATATATATATATATATATATATATAGTGGACCTAGTTTTAACCGTTTATGGTGATAATGATTTAATTGTATGCAACGATTGATTAAGGCAATGACTGACTGATTTATAATGATAGGCTATTTGAGTAGATCCACCATACTATTGGAAGTGACCGAAAAGGCAGCGAGGTCACCAGCTTGGGTTTAAACCCAAGCAAATTAATGTTAAGGTTATAAAAGACACCTTATGGGTTTTGTAGTTTATTATGAAAATAAATCCGTTATTTTTGTTCACTGTGATATAACAAAGAATTGACAGTAATTAATTGGTAGTTTTACGTTGTGCTTATGACATGGACTTAGCTAATAGGATGAAATGTTAATAGTTAATTTACACGCAATAAGTACTGTACTCATCGATGGTATGTGAATGGCATGCGACATGGAACATTGAATAGGCCTAGTAAATGATATAAAGAATGCACGTGCGTCTGGTACATTGAATGGAAAAACATGACACTGATTAAGTAGGCTAAATGATTGCATGGATGCACATAGAATAATTGATGTGGCCTAATAATAATGGATTGACATGCTTGCAGAAAATATCGTTTATATATAAGAACATTATGTGATGTTAAATGATTACGTCAAGAGAATATTTAGTTAACACACAAATATATGACTTGAACATAATGACGGATGATACGCGGAATAACGGTATTGAAATGACACTTGAATTGGATGACAGGCCTACTGCGTTATTAACGGGAGTCAATGGGAACGCTTGATTACACACTTTGGGAGTATAGTCTACCGTTCGGCGGTAGGCTAATGTAGGCTTCACAAGAGTACTTAGAATAGGAGGTACTTATCTTATGGTGACGTAACCTTTGTTGAAGGCGGGTTGAAGACGAACCTATTACGCAGATTCTAGTTGTCGTTGTCCGTTAAGCCTCTTGAGATGATGAATGTAAGCTTAGTTCGGAAGCCTGAGGTGATGTTACTTCTCGAGGTGTAGGCTGGCCTTATGAGGTGCAGGCGTAGGCCTGGGATGCTGAATATATCTCTCGAGGAAGGTGGAGAAACTTGAAGGCCGACCCGGCAAACCGCAGGCCTGAAGTGATTCCGGTTGGGCCTCGAAGGATTGCTTCTGCAGGTGGTCTGTAGATCTTACTTGATGATAACTGTAGGCCTTGAAGAAAGTAGCGGCCACGGCCCCTCGGCCAGGGGGCCGGAAAGCGGTTGGTGGACGTTCGATGATGAGCGTACGGGTGAGTGAGAGTGAGTATAAGTGGAAGCTCCTTTTATACCGTAGGCCTGTGACGTAGACTTCACGACAATTCTTAAGACGCTTTGTCCACGCGTCTTTTAGTTGTTAACGGTTTTCGTTCGCTCCCATTGGGAAGAAATAGACGCTCCATTGTTTGACTCTTGCCCACGTGTTTTTTCAAAGTTCTTTGATGATAGCGTGGAAGTAAAGGATCTGTCTATTTGTTGGTCTATTTCTTGTCGATCCGCTACATATATATATATATATATATACTGTGTGTATATATATATATATATATATATATATATATATATATATATATATAGTATATATATATATATATATATATATATATATATATATACACACACGTGTACAGTATATATATATATATATATATATATATATATATATGCACATATGTGAGTAGCCTAAACACCAGAAGGATTAGAGAGATCTTTTCACTGTGGCGTCTCGAAACATTTTGTATTCTTCAGCATTACAGACAGTTCGTTTAGATGTCAGCCATGCCACAGCCTATCATACGGCGTAATCGGCTGTCAGGCAGTCTTTTTAGATGGTAAGCAACCAGTCGCCATAGTTCAGTGATTTATGTATATATAGGGTTGCCAACTCCATGAAGTTTGAAAAAAGGACAAGAACATCAATTCCAATATACTGTCTACAAGGTCAGGGAAAGAAGTAAAATTTTATTTATAATTTATTACAATTTATACTGCATACTCTTTTATTGCATATTTTCTTAAAGGAAATATTTTTATTGATATACAGATATTGACCCATTGAGTCATGCATTGACAAAATTTATAGTAACTTAATATTTATTTTTTGTTAAATTTATACTTTTCTTGATTTTTTGCAGATTTCAGTAAAAGAGTATCATTTTTTATTTTTTTCGCAAAACCCAAACAATTATCCTTTAAATTGAAATAAACAAAAAGCTCACTTTTTACTAGTTCAACCGAACATCGGTTTCTATCATCACGCGATTGAGCGTTCATCACACTGAAAATTCTTTCGCAATATGCAGATGTTCCAGAAATAGATAAAACAAAAGATACTACTTTGAAAATATTCACAAATTTGAAATCACTATGTTTCAATAGCAGGTGTCATTTGCTGCCTGTGTTTGTACACTTCAAATTTATATAAGGTGAGGAAATTACTATGATTATTGCGTAAATAACGTATCTATTTGTTGACACTTAACACTTTCGGAACTTTCTCGCCTCAGGGAATTCTGGAGACTGGAGAAGAACTGAACGAATCGAGCTGGGTTCTGCAATCTACATAGAAGTGATTGCCAAGTTTTATTTAAGAAACGCAATCCTACAGGCCCGCTACACGGAACGTTAATATTGAGGTGAAGAAATGAACTTATAAAATGTTACTCGACTTAAGACTAATTATTTCCTTTTAAACAAAAGTTTTATTACAAAACTGTTGTTTGGAACAAGATTGTTATCAGAAAAGGACAAATGGCGTCCTTTCCGAACTCAATAAAGGACAAGGACAAAAATCTACAAAAAAGGATTGTCCTTTTCAAAAAAGGACGGTTGGCAACCCTATGTGTATATATATATATATATAGGCTAACTGGACTGCCCCAACCACTCACATCAAATTCTTAAAGTAAAATGTGGCCTCTTTGGTTGGCTTCAGGATCCCCCCCAAGTCAAAACAGCCAGTCAAAACAGCCAGAGAATACAACCATTTGCCTTGGACACACACACACACACACACACACACACACACACACACACACACACTGTATCGTTTATATATATATATGTATATATATGCCCTTCATTTCCATTAATGTTTGTTTAAAAGGTGTAAGTAAAACATAACTGCATCGTTCTAACTATTTAATATATATTGAAATACAAAATATGTATATACATTAGGGGCAAAACAGGGATAATACCTACATGACTTATATATGTATATGTATTTACCTCAAAAACAATACAGCCAGTAGAAGAGAATTACATTAGACGCAAAAACAGGAATAAATGGTGTGTCCCTCGGATGGCTGATGAGGGAACCCCTATGCTATTTCATAGGGCTGCTCCGAATACACTGAATAAGGAGCCGCGGACCAAATGGGCAGCAGAGGGATGGCAAACCGGCTGCTCTATTTGTCGAGAAACCCTATGATGACACAACAATTGGTTAATGAGTATATGGCTCCGCGTACGGGGGAACCGACGCACCTAATCACTCGGGACCACAGGTGACGGGGGACAAAGCTATGTGGTCCACAAAGCATATCTCGACTATTGCGGCAATTAATGTAAGAACTTTGCATAGACCAGGAAAACTGGCCTGTGTGATCAATGAATCGGCCGATATAGATGGGATGTCCTACGACTCAGAAACCCATTGGCCAGGGGAAGGTGAAATGGAAACAGGTGGAGTGAAAGTACTCTACAGCGGGAGACCAGATGAACTGCATAGAGAGGGTGTCGCCATACTGCTGAACGCAAATGCGAAAAAGTCATATCTTGAACACAACTCAATATCTTCAAGGATGATGTCAGTAACAATAAAAGGAAAACATCGCAACACAAAGATAATCCAGGTATATGCACCAGATTCATTGCACGCTGAAGAAGAAGTGGAGAACTTCTATGAGGACCTAGAGGAGGAGATAAGGAAAACAAAAGAGAAGGATCTACTATTCGTAATGGGGGATTTCAACAGCAAGATTGGAGAGGACCACAGAGGCTACGAGAAGCAGATGGGACCATTTGGAGTGGGAGATAGAAACGAGAGAAGAGAAAGATTATTGGAATTCTGTCAACAAAATCAACTTGTGGTGTCAAACACTAGGTTTTTCCATAAATACAGCCGACGATATATATGGAATCACCCAGATCAAACACATAAGGGCTGTATAGACTTCATACTGGTAAGGAAAAGATGGGTTACATCAGTGAGAAATACCAAAGTGATGAGGGGAGCAGACTGGGACTCAGACCACGAAATGGTGCTTCTAATATAAAAGTAAAATTTGCATCAGCGACACCTAGAATTAAGCAGGAAAGCAGGATAAATGTCCAAAAATTGGAGGACCCATCCCTGAAAGAGGAGTACAAGAGATGAATACAGCTCAAATTTGAAGTAATACTGAGCATGGACGGCAGCGCAGAAGACGTGTGGCGGAGGAGAAGAGATGAGATAAAACATGAAGCAAGGGAGATACTCGGGCCCAAGCGAAGAGCAAAGCAGCAGTGGATGACCGAAAAGATATTGGAGATGTGCGATGAACGGAACAAGGCAAAGAAAAAACGAAACATAAATCCTACGGAAGCCAACACGAATAACTATAGAAGACTCTGTAGAACAGTAGAGTATATGTGTAGGGAAGCAAAGAGAAGATGAATCGAAGGGAAATGTGAAAGATGTGAGAGCAGCTTTAGAGCGGGAAATTCAAAAGAACTATACAAAACAGTGAAGGAAGTAACGCGAAAATGGTCTGCAAATTCAATTGTTGTAAGAAACGAAAGGGGAGAGAAAACTGCGTTAGTAGAAGAAGTAAAACAAATATGGAAAAAGTATTTCGAAAAGGTGTTTACGGGAATGGAAGAACAAGTAGATTTCAGGAATTTCCCAGAATTGGAAACGGAAGAGAGAAGAGAGGAAACCCCAAATATATTGGAGAGCGAAGTGAAATGGCACATTGCATCTCTACCATTAAATAAGTCCCCAGGAAGAGATAATATACCGGGAGAACTGTTGAAAGAAGGGGATGAGCCAATAGCCAAATGATTAACCTCATTGATACAGAGAGTGCTAAATGGTGAACCGATTCCTGCAGATTGGTTGCATGGACTAATCATCCCGATTCATAAGAAAGGTGATGTGACAGAATGCGAGAACTATAGGTCAGTGTGTTTATTATCAAATGCCTACAAGATTCTGGCAAAGACCTTGCAATACAGAATGCGTACAAGAGAAGAGGAAGTGCTGTCGGAGGAACAGGCGGGGTTTAGGCGGGGCAGAGGAACGGCAGACCAAATATTCACATTGAAACAAATAGCGGAAAAGAGATGGGACTATAATAAGAATACATATTGCGTATTTATAGATTTCAAACAGGCCTTCGACTCAGTCTGGAGAGAGGGGATGGTGCAGGTGCTGAGAAGAGAAGGATTCGAGAAGCAAATAGTAGAACTAATACAACGATTGTACTCGAACACATCTGCAGCAGTAAGAAAGGGAAATATAACCACCGACACATTTCCAACAAAAAGAGGTGTGATCCAGGGCTGTCCGTTATCACCCCACCCATGGGCGTCCGGAGGGGGGGCAAGAGGGGGCAGTTGTCCTCCCTTGGAAATTTGTGTTTGCCTTTACTTTACAGAAGTGCCGTGTCGTTGAACTTAGAAGTGTTAAATAAACTATACTGAAAGATATAGTAATGGAATTATTTGCAAAGATCATTATATTGAGTGTTTTATTTATTTTTTTCTCTCGAAAACCTTTTGGTCAATTTCACTGAAACTTACACGATTATAGTTAATCATAGTATCATATAACATATAAAAAATGGACTTGACTGGTAGAAAAAAAAATGCACTGCGACCACTACGAGGAGTAAAAACCGTCATCTCCCCTTATCATAGCCTGCTTTCGGTGCTAAATTTATGTACTTAGTAATACTAAGTACATAAATTTAGCACTTTTTTTTTCTACCTAATAAAGAACTAATAAGAAATAAGAACTAATAAGTTAGTTTTGCCACCACTTGCGAAAAATCCTGCGGACGCCCCTGAGTCCCCACCTATTTAATTTGTTTTTGGAAGCTGTAATGAGAGGGGCATTGCAGAATTACGAAGGATCCATCAAAATGGGAGGTGAAATCGGCACGGACTTGAGGTATGCAGGTGACATAGTGCTATTGGCGGAGACTAAAGAAGAGGCGGCTACAATGATAGAACGAGTGGAAGAAACATGCAACAAATACAATCTGAAAATAAATGTAGCAAAAACCAAAATAATGAAAATAGGTAAAATAGATGAAGTAGTGGATCTACGCCTTGCAAACAGCCAAATTGAACAAGTACATGAATTCAAATACCTGGGAGTCTACTTTACCAGTGACAACAACACTTATCGAGCAATGCAGGAGAGGATTAAACTGGGATATGCAGTAATGAATAAAATGGATAAAATCTGGAAAGACAACCACATCAGTATGAAACTAAAAATCAGATTATATGAATCCATAGTACTGCCAACAGTACTGTTCGAAGCTGAAAATTGGATAATGAGAGAGAAAGAGCGGAAAAAGTTGAATGCATTTGAGATGTACTGTTTGAGAAGGATTTGTAGTGTGAGATGGATGGACCGGTGACCAATGAGGAGATCAGGAGTCGGACCAACGTCAAGATCCCAGTGAATAGCAAAGTCGAAGATATTCAGGGAAGATGGTTTGGGCCTGTGGAGAGAATGAGGGAGGAGAGGTTGCCAAGAAGAGCAATGTACGCAAGAGATGATGGAACTAGACCGCGGGGACGCCCAAGAAGAACATGGTTGGCAAGCTTTAAGAGCAGGAACGTGGGAGAGAATGAAGAGAGCTGACAACGATGGCGAGAGACAGACGAACCTGGATGGAGTACAGAAGTCATCAGAGGACCCAACCCGACTCTAACCGGACGGGAAATAAGTCAAGTAAGTCATATATACGTATCAAAAATAATACAGCTAGTACAGAAGAATTCTATATACAACAAAAGCCACAACACATGATAATATATATATGTATATATATATATATATATATATGTATATATATATAATATATATTATAATAATATATATATATATATATATATATATATATATAATATTATATATATATACACACACGTCAATAATGGAGATACATGGATTAAGGTGGGTTTGAACCAAGCTTAAATAAAATATATATATATTAATGTAAAGAACGACTCTTGTGCAGAAGAGCGTTCCGCACAAGATGAGGAAGGAGAACGAACAAATGAAAAATGAGGTACCTCCCGGGAATCGAACCAGGGATCATCCGATTGCCGGTCAGATATGCGATAGACTATACTGTGTGTTTGCAGTTAAAATATATATATATATATAATATATATATATATATATACGAATGAAGACAAAAAAATAATACAGCTAGTAGAGAAGGAGATTTCTATATACAAAAAAATACACGTTTAATATCAGGTTGTAACATAAATTCTGCTCGGTTAGAAAACGGACGATAGATAACACTGGTCAACAAAGATTTTTCATCAGAGTAAAATTTGTGGTGGCTGGATAGCATTTTTCACGCTGATTCCAAACCTGCATTCAGATTTTTTCTAGCACGTATAGTTTTCAAGATGAAGGCATATATATAACTACACAGATTTAACCATTTTAAATAGGCAAAATACTAATATTTCAACATTTGATTGTGTTTATTTTATTGTGTTTTTTAGTTTATTCATCTTATTTATTTCAATTATCTTAATTATACATCTTATGTATTTCAGGTGTGAGCTTTTACGTCTAGCAGCATTGTGATTCAGGCAACAACGCCGTGCTTTGTGTGTCAAAAGATCAGTCCAGTCCAAGAACTTGTTGTGTCAAGTTGGTGTACATTTTTTTTGAATTTATAGTTTGCTCAGGTCAGTCAACATGCCTCGACAATGTAAGAATGACCCCGACAAGTTCTGTTTCGTATGCGGCCAGTTGGCAACTAAAACACAGCGATGAAGTATTACAACCGACATTAAGAAAATATACAAGCTATACTTTGGTTGCCATCTAGGTGACCAAGATAAACCATGGGCGCCACATCAAATCTGTTCTGGCTGTTCAAATGGATTACGTGATTGGCTTAACAAAAAGAAAGCTTCAATGCCATTTGCCATACCCATGATATGGAGGGAGCCGAGAGATCATCATGAAGACTGTATTTTTGTAGTGTGAACTTAATGGGGTTTTCTGCCAAGAACAAACACCAGATTGTATATCCAAACTTGGATTCAGCTCGTAGACCAGTAAAACATGATGAAACATTGCCCATTCCAATTCCCCCAAGTGATAGGCTAGATTCTATCATAGATGACATGGAAAGTGATGAAGGTGCAACTGGCGTTTCCGGACCATCTACAGAACCAGAGTACACTTTTGAAGGTAGACATTTAGAGCCTAAAAAGTTAACCCAAGGACAGTTGAATGATCTTGTTAGAGACTTATCGCTGTCTAAAGAGAAATCAGAGCTTCTCGCCTCAAGACTAAAGGAGAACAATTTACTTGAGAACAATGTTCGTATTAGTTACTACCGAAAGCGGAATTTTGAATTGAATTAACAGCATTCTTTTCAGTAGACGGTCCTCTCTGTTATTGCCATGACATCAATGGACTATTTACAGCCATATCTCAGACGTATGTGGCATCTGAGTGGCGCCTCTTTATTGATTCGTCGCAGAGAAGCCTGAAAGCAGTTCTTTTGCATAATGGTAATATAATGCCATCCATCCCCATTGCCCATTCCGTCCATCTAAAAGAGACATATGACAATATGAATATACTACTTAAGGCAATCAAATACGACATTCATCAATGGAATGTTTGTGGAGATCTAAAAGTTATAGGAATGCTTATGGGTATGCAGTCAGGATTCACAAAATTTTGTTGTTTCCTTTGCCTGTGGGACAGTCGCGCCACTATAGAACATTACACCAAAAGTGACTGGCCACTTAGGTATACATATGTCCCATGGATAAGCAATGTCCAGTCTGTCCCTTTAGTGGATCCCCAAAAGATCTATCTGCCACCTCTTCACATTAAACTTGGTTTAATGAAGAATTTTGTTAAAGCAATAGGTAAAGTCAATTCTGAACGGTTCCAATACCTTTCAAGGAAATTTCCGAAGGTTACTGCAGCAAAATTGAAGGAAGGAATTTTTGTTGGGCCACAAATAAGGGAGGTTTTGAATGACACTGAATTTGAAAAAGTCCTAAGTCCGCTGGAATTGAAGGCTTGGCTGGCGTTCAAATGGATATGTGAAAACTTTCTTGGAAGCAACAAGTCACCTGCGTATAAGGATGGAGTCAAGAACCTCCTTGATGCCTTCAAAAAAATGGAGTGTCGAATGTCGTTAAAAATTCACTTCCTGCATTCCCACTTAGATTTCTTTCCTGAAAACCTTGGTGCAGTGAGTGACGAGCAAGGAGAGCGCTTCCATCAAGATATTCAGATGATGGAGAAGCGCTACCAAGGATATTGGAATGAAAGCATGATGGCGGACCATTGTTGGATGCTGTATCGTGACAATCCAGGCCAAATTTACAAAAGGAAATCACACTCACAGCGCTTTTAATAAAATAATGTATATATTCTTTATTTATAAGTACATTGAATAAGGTATATGATGTATTTGTTGTTTAGCATTCCTAAGTGTGATCTATACATCCATAAATTTTCTTATAGCAATATCAAAAACTTAAAAATATCAAAACCAGTGTATCTATATAACTATACGTGCTAGAAAAAATTTAAACCAGATTCGGAATCAGCGCGAACAATGCATTAAGAAAAGTGTGATCATGTTTGTGATGAGAAAAAAAAGTTTCATTTTGTTGGCTAGTGTAATAGAATAACCTCAAGGTAATGTGAAATAGTTTTAGAAATGTTGCAAAATACACACAGCGACAGGTTCGCACAGGTTTCATCACGATACAGAATGATACAGAATGACTTAGGCGAGAGTAGGCTTAGGTTAATGTAGGATTAGGCTAACGAATATTTTCTCTGGTGTTTTTCATACAGTTACAACGCCACCCCTACGATATTACAATAATTGAAAAAACATGGAGCCCACGAAAGAGCATATTCGACATGTGATGCTGTATCAATTCCATAAAGGATCTAACGCTAGTGAATCCGCAAGAAACATTCAAAGAGTTTATGGAAATGACGTTGTGAGCGAATGGATGTGTAGGAGATGGTTTGAGAAGTTCAGAAATGGAGACTTCAGTCTGAAAGATTATCAACGAACAGGACGACCAAATGAGTTAGATGAAGAGTTGCTGAAAGCAACAGTGGAGGAAAACCCAACGGTAACTGTAAGAGAACTTGGCCTGCAACTCGGCGTTAGCAATATGACTATTCATCGTCATTTGAAGCTGTTAGGAAAAGTAGTGAAGGTTAGAAAATGGGTTCCGCATGATTTGTCACAAGCAAATCTTCAACATCGAATCGATATCTGCACATCACTGCATTCTCGGCAACTGCAGGCACCGTTTTTGAATCGGATCGTCAATGGGGATGAAAAATGGGTCCTCAGTGGCTAAGCCGTGAAACAAAGCCTGAACCTCAGCCAAGGAATGGACCCTATCCAAAGAAAATTTTGCAATGCGTTTGGTGGGATATGCAAGGAATTATTCATTTTGAGCTTCTGCCAGATAGCCAAACAATCACAGCTGAAGTCCACTGCCATCAACTCCAACGACTGAAGATGGCATTACAAGAGAAACGTCCTGTATTAAATAATCGCAGAGGTGTTCTATTGCACCAGGATAACGCGCGCCCTCACACTGCTCGAATCACCACTGCCGAATTGGAGGCATTTCATATCGACAATTGAAGTACGTTTCTAAATCGTGTCGACAACTCTGTCTTATATAAAGAAATAATTCTTCAGGATGAACAGTGAAGATGAGTTCAGCCCTGTACTGTTCCAGCCCTTTGTACCAAAGTTCGTGATATTTCGAGGAGTCTCCACCTTTTAAAAACGCAACCAGTTCCAAACCATTCGCGCCTTGTTCGGCCCTACACTTTGTAAAATCATCGAGCAGGACGATGTACGCGTATTCCAGTGCCGTATCAAAATAACGCATATCAGCAACACGGGCATCTAACATATGCTTCAGTTTACTGAAGCCGACGACTTTAAACATTCTGTCGAGAATGAAACGGCTTCGTGAAGGGATAAGGGTGTTATTGTCAGCAGCGTTCTTCCACATCAACCGTATATCAACGCATGTAATGACGTATGAGGGTGCGTCGCTAATCTGCTCTCTTTTTGTGCCTACACCTACAGGTATTTTGTTACTGTCCTCGCCCCACTTCTCAACGAACACGAAGATTCTATTCACCTCTTCAATACTTCACTTAAATAAATAATGTTGCGTCTACCAGAGTTTGAATGTCTACATTTCGTTTCAAGTACATAATTAACAACACCGGTATTATGCCTAAATACACGCACAGACTTCAACACGAATAGGTCGTATGCTACATTGAGGATGCTGCTCAACGCAAGCTCCATCTTTTAATAGTTTTCTATTGCTAGGTGATTACGCCCAGACGGGGCAAGCTCTGAGGCGACACTGAGCAGCCGGCGCGTTGTTTTTGGACTCGGAGGGTCCGTGTGGGTGGTTGGGGAGGTGTGGGGTGGGTATGAGTCACACGGAGTTGCGTTATGAACGATTCCAGGCGTTAGTGATTCGTGTACGAGATTGTTCCAACATGAAATATTCGGTGCGCGAATCATCCGAATATTTGTACCCTACCCCATTATACTCATTATACTGAGTAGGTGTTTAGAGAATTTTTCGATCTGCGATACATGAAGTAATTTCGGTTTTAATGTTTTATCACACTCACTTCCAGGAATGCGTACCATACATCTACGTTCAGGGGTATTCACCATTGTACTTTCTCGAACTATGCACATTTTATTAACACTTTGGCGATCTATTTGAGAGAAACATGTGTCCGTACTTGTCTTTTTTGCTGGACAAACTATACTTGTCCCTAAACTCTACTAAAAACTCGCACAAGGCTTTAGCTACAACTTCACTGCTCACCTCATGACATACATGGATGTATTTGTAGAAATATTTTAAACTATCCATAATCACAAGATTTACTTTCACCGCCCCAGTGTAAGCGTACTCGATGTGATGTAACATGACGTAATATCTCCTGTGATACCAATCATCATCAAGGTTCACAACCCAGATCCTTTGCTTCTCTTCTGCACGTGTTCATTCTTTCACTTCATGATATATGAGCGCTCTAGTGCAGCTTAATCCTGCAGCATAATCCATTACGTCGTTTGTACTGCGAAACCTCGCAATGTTCTTGCCGGAATAACCATAGAGTATTTGAACGTCGTGCTCCTCATACTTCGCGCGATTTAATGCAGTCTTAAAGGTTTTAAAGGAGAGATGACTAGAAATTTTTTGGGTGTTCACCACATCTGTAGACTTTACTGAGTACCACTTGAGGAATGTAGAGCATGCAATATCATTGGAAGCAATCGTTATTTATCTTCTACGCGAGAATTCTTTAACAGTTAAAAAGACACGTCTGAAAATCATGGCATGCGGGGGTCAACTGAGTACGCAGGGAAGAGATATGTCCCGAATAACAGCATGAGTCACGTCTCTTTTTATTGGCAGCAACATACAGTGGGTGGAGCTTAGAGTTTTCCATGTACATGTACACACACACACACACACACACAACACACACACACACACACACACACACAAAGGTGAAAATGAAACACCAGCTGAAACAAATACATGTAATAAATAGGAAAATAAATAAACTCGAAAATTTCGTCAAGAAGTAAATAGACTAATATAACACAGCAATAGTTACTTCCGTTCCAAAGGGAACAGGGTCTACCCAAAAATCATCTCTATCTCCGTCATCTAACCAGAACCCGAAGGACAGCCGCGGCCTGGCTTCACATCCCTCACTGTTCTGAAGGGCAAACTCCACAATACTTTCAACTACGCGCCGCAGTCCGTGTTCAACACTGTTGCTATACATGGTTCGCTGGTTGACCCTGACTACATACCGGTTTCTAGTCGGGGCTGGGGTGGGGCTGGCGGTGCGCACCAGCTTGAATGTTATGCTACTGTCTACAGAATGAGATGCTGCTCTGGAGGCTACGGATGGTATTGAACAGGAATAAGTGGGCACAGTTTTATTTGTAGAAGGAACTACTGTGGGGGCTGTGTCGTTAGATGTAGAGGGCTGGGGCTCAATTACTGTGTGTCTAACAACCGATGCACTCCTGGCTCTCTTTACACCTGACGTGGAAGGCGAATCAGTAATATCGTCATGCACCCGCTTTCTCCTCGAATTGACGAGTAGGGGTGCTACAGTTGGTGTTGCTGGGGGTTCGCTAGCGGGGGTGCAGTCTGTAGATTCAACAACAACTAGTGTCTCATAAGTGTCTCGTGGTTGGGAGTTTCAACGTTTCATTCTTCGCAAACACACCGATAAATTTCGTGCGTGTGAATCGATCACTTTTCATCACTCTTTGGAGTGTAACCGTGTCCATTTTTAAAAGTCTGTGACGACGGCCCTAAACCTATCAACTTCGATTAGTGCTTGCGATTCGCGGTAAACTACTACACTAATAGGTGCGACTAGCGACTTCTCGAATTCTAACCTGACTGAGATGTTTCCGCTCTTCTGTAGGCTTATGTGTTTGTTTATACTCGCAGATAAATCGGGGGAGAGAACAACTCCTTCTGCGTTACGCCGATTTCTAATTCGTCGCAAGTACCGGCAATATACACAAGATTGCTATACGCCCTCGAACAAAGTGGAAACTCGTCATCTGTAGAATAATTCGTTTCCAATGTCTCGCCTAAAGCCACCCCGTTGACATACAGAGTTATATTTTTAAGACAGAATTTTTTTAATTTAAATGCGGTCTTTTTCTTTTTTCCATTCACAGAAGCTTGCTCCTACATCCCAATTAATAGCCTTTTAGGTAAAGCTCCAAGCGCAGCATTTGCTATGTGCTTCGATATTGACCCTGAGGGTACTGTAAACATCTTAAGTTGGACTTTATAAATTGGGTATTTCAATGTGGCATGTAGTAAATATTTTTCAATTTCCATCTGCTTAACAGAGCTTAATTTCACACGACGCACACGGAGATATGTCGCCATTATATGAATCACCATAGACTTCGCTACA
Source organism: Bathynomus jamesi (assembly GCA_023014485.1). Classification (NCBI taxonomy): domain Eukaryota; kingdom Metazoa; phylum Arthropoda; class Malacostraca; order Isopoda; family Cirolanidae; genus Bathynomus; species Bathynomus jamesi. The sequence goes on from JAJOZX010006066.1 coordinate 156,977, forward strand.
GTTGGCGTTGCTGGGGATTCGCTAGCGGGGGTGCAGTCTGTAGACTCAACAACAACTACACTGCCATCGGTATCATCAGCAATGTCTATGATGGGGGACATGTTACTGGCACAGTACTCCAGCCTCATCATTCACGGTTCTGGGGAAGAAGAAAAACAAGACTATAGAATATAAGGAAAATCACTTAAAACTTTATTATATTTTGTAAATGTTCCACTTAGGAATGTGACGTGTTAGAGATGGATTCTGTAGAAAAATTCAGGTTCACGAGCCGCTCACATGCCCACTTGCATTATATCTGGCCCTTGCATTATATCTGGTTGTGGCAAAACTGTTTATGCTTAAAATCATTAAAGATAAGGGGGAGATGTTCTCAAATTTTGTGCATAAAGTCATAATGGTGCTATTCGACATACCGGCCCGTATTCAACGAGTACCAAGATGATATTTTGTTCCACAAAGGTGTTTATGATGTTAGTTCGTTAAAGGATAATGAGCACACGGTCATTGTAATTAACGATCTCCTGCTAGAACATTTACAGTGTTCTCCCACCATATATTGTAAAGATAAGCGTATTCTTTATCAATCAGAATCTATTTTTCTAAAATAGATACATGCGCGATGTGTCGCTAAATACTCAATATCTACTCTTATTCGCACAACATAGAGATGTGCACAAATTGGAGTATTAACCAATCAAATATTCCCGAATCAGCGTAAGGAGTTTTTGGAAGTTTATAAAGAAGCTACAAGCCAACGTTAGGGATATTTGCTTTGTGACCTTCACCCGCGAAACACGTTTAGGGTGCTTCTAAGAACGAATATATTCCCAAACGAGGCTGAAACGGTGTATATCCCAGAATGACAGAGGTTAAAGAAATACAGTGAATTAATAAAAATCTATCATCATCTGCCACAGGCATTACAGCAGCTGCTTGTTAAAAATATTGACTCCGACTTTTTAAAATGCATCTGTGAAATCTCTCTTAACATAAAATTTAATGTACCAATGAAATCCTCTCAGAAGTCTCGCCTACGTCGTTACAAGAACATAATACAGGCACTCGCTTGTAAAAGTCAAACTGTGGGGAAGAAAAAGCGAATTATTGTACAAAGAGGGGGCTCATTCCTACCCAGCTTATTTTCAGTTTTGGGGCCTTTACTGACTAGTTTAATATAATGAAGAAAGTGGTCGTGATTCCACTCGAGGTGTATGCTTCACTACAAAACAAAGAGAGTCTAGATACGGTTCTAGAACCCCGTAAAAGCATGCATAAAAGAATGGAAGTCGAATTGTTAGACCCATTAAACAGTGAAAGTCTCCTGATGAGAAAAGAATCTTATACAAAGAAGCTCTGCAGAAATTTCTTCTTGAGTACGAAAATTATAAGAAACCGGTGGAGTTCCCCGTAGTTATCAGGCATGGGGAAGACACTGACTGTGACGAACCTGAACAAGTACAGAACAACGGAGTGACCCCGCAACATATCGAGCATATATTAAAAAGCAGTCTCCCACATACCTTGAGGAATAAATGCTTAAGTCTTTATAATCTATTGAGTGAGGATCCCGTTATACAATGCAACATGATGAGAGTGTTTATATATATATAGGGAGAGAGAGAGAGAGAGAGAGAGAGAGAGAGATAGAGAGAGAGAGAGAGAGAGAGAGAGAGAGACCGACCGGAATTTCCTTTCCTCACGCCCGCAAATATCCGGGAATCATCAGAAATCGAAAAACACGTGATTTTCAAGGAGAAAAAAACAAAAGGATGTTTGTTTTCTCCCAAAAGGTCCTCGAAAAGTTAGCGCCTTCCGAGCCTATATAAGCCATAGTTCACTAAACTCGTCCTCACTTTGCTCGTTACTCCTCTTCGTGAATCATCTCTTTCACTAATCGCCGTTTGACCTCAGCCGGCCTTAGTCCGTCAAGCAACACCTCAACAATACACGAAGCGAATCAACGCTTGAGGCGACCTACAATTTCATCCCTCTGGAAGCAAACATCACTCTATCGGCGTCATCCTCCTGGCCCTGGCTTCACTCATTCTTCAAAACAATTGGATCGGCGCCCGTTCAACAAGTATCTCAACAGGCCCTCAGCACATCCTCCTTCACGTAGGCCCTCAGCACGTCTTCACAGCTATCTACGGCGAAACGCAATACGGTCAAACTTCACGTAAGTCCTCAACACGTCTTCAGAGGTATCCAGCGTCGCGGTAAGCCTCTTGTCGGCCCTCACTCGGCCTACAGTGTTTTGTTACGTCGTGCTAGACTCTTCAGGACTCAAGGCTGAAGAGTCCACAAGCTCTGCCTAATCGCGTAGGCCCTAAAAGTGCTTTCATTACCGTTCAAACTAACGCTCCCGTTAAGACCGCAGAAGGCCTATTCAAGTGTTGTACCAATACCGTAGTTTTGCATCACTTTGTTATTGTGTTCATTCGTATAACTTACTTTTTTGCATTCTATTGTTTATGTGCTCTTTTATGTATTTCATTCTTATCGACTTAATCCATTTACTGTACCAATACCAACTGTACTTACATTATTTCAGTTATTATTGGCTTCAGTACTTATTCTGTGTTCTCCTCGGCATATCTCATTAGCCTAACTGAATTAGTGTACTTACTTAACGATTAGACTGTATAACCATTTCTTATTACTAATAATCAGTCATGTTTATCATAGTATAGATGCCGTTATATAATTGTTAAGCACTATAACTACCGTTATAGAATCGTTACTCACTGTGAACAAATAACTCATTTATTTTCCTAATTAAACAAAAAACAACAGAGTAATTTCTCTCACCTTATTAAATATTGTTTGTTTGGACTGTAAGCCCAAACTGGTGACCCCTAATTATTCATTTCAACATCATTCATAAATTATAGTAAGCCTACTTTCTTGACCACATCAAACTGGTGATCCGTAGGCTACTATACACATATATATATAAAATTTATTTTTTATTATATTTGGGGGGGGGGGGGACTGAGGGGGTTCAGAAACACTCTCATCATGTTACATGCAATTGCAATGCAACATTGCAATGTTGCATTCAGTTGCATGCCACTCTACATTTTTGCGGTAGTACTGTACTACTTACATCTGTAAACAAAAAGTGAAAATTTACAGAAATCGCTGGCATACTGTTTGACAGTTTCATACAGTTTTATACATCTATAATTACTACACGAAACTTTATTCGTTTAAATAAAATGATCATTTGTATACTGTAACTGTGGAAAATAAATAAAGTTGAATGAGAAAAATTAATAACCCATGAAAAGAAAGGAGTCTAATGGAAGAGGACATAAATTATGGGGTGCTGAAACTGGACATGATATTTGTGGAATTATGTTTTAAATAATTAATTATAATACGAGGACTTCATTGACTAGTAATCAGGTCAGTTATGAACTTTCACGTCAGTAGAAGCTAATAAAAAAACATAATTAATGGAGAAGCCATTCTGATATCCATGGGGATTGCATTCATACATCTGTTCTTTTGAACAGATGTATGGTGGTTTATATTTAAAAACGTGATTGTTTAAACACTGGGGAAATGTGAATTTATCATCATTATTTAAGAAGGTTTGCAATCACTTCTCATGAATAATTTCCAAAGGATGTTTTATGTACTGTACTTCTTTGAGCTATCCTATGTTGTAATACCGAACACTAAATCTGGATGAATAAAGAAGAAATAATAGGTGAAAAGTGCGTTTTGACAGTCTTTTTTAGTTTGAATATAAACAGAATGTTGATATTTTCAATTTGATATGTTCTATGTGACTAAATTTAATTTTTCCTATAAATTAATGCCAAACTTTAACTTCATTCACCCATGCCAGCATAGTATTACTAGTTCTTATGTGATAGTTTGTATTCTTGTTTTGCGCTAGGCCTAATAATCATATAAGAGGACTTTGTCAGCTTCAGTTAGAGTTCACTGGAACAAATTCATAAACATGCTCGAACTGCGTGTTCGTTTCATATTTTCATGTCTAATTCATGATGGGAAGAAGTGTCGTATCATCTGCATATTCTACGTGGTTGAAAGATGAAAAACGATCTAAGGCACTAAATATCTTCCAAAGGAAACTGACGAAAATTCATCAATTCATACAAACCATTATCCCCAGTGTTATTTCCATATTTATTTCCATATTTCTATATAGCAAGACAAAACTAATAATAACCGGTAAAATAAAACCAAATATGAGCAAGGGAAAGTCATCTAATGTTGAAATATAAGCTAGGTATTTAATAACAACTATATTTCGGCGTCTAAAATCCAAATGAATACGAAGGTATAATCTCAACTCAATATCTATATGTAATTATGGGTAGTTATGTGAATGTGTAATCTTAGCTGAATATCCTAATTGTAGGTATTTCTAAACATATGTTTGTAGCTGACCACAGATTATCTCCATATACTTTTCTCTCTTAAAGCTAGCGTACACAACTTTGCTACCCTTCATTATTCATAAAAATTTACCATACACTCCTTTCTGCCAATAGAGCATAAAATTTGTTCGTCATTGGCAATTCTTGCTCTGTAAATATATGAAAGCATTACCGTTCCATTTGGCGGAGTGTATAATGGGCATGTGTGTATACTGTATGTAGCCTATGTGTATGCGTATTTATGGATAGACTTGTATGTACCTGCATATGTGCATATATATATATATATATATATATATGTGTGTGTGTGTGTCTATATGCATGAATATGTGTGCATGTATATATTATATATATTATATTATATATATATATTATATACACACAGGGTTGTCCCAGGAATTTATGTCATTCCCAGTTCAAAAATGCTCTATGAACATGGGTCCGACTCTTAACGGTCACGGAGCTCTGGGTATTTGAAGTTAAAGAGTGGTTCGCACATGATAATCTGTTTTATTGAACAAGTGCAAGTAGAGCTTAGTTTACAAAAAATGTTCAAAATGTCCGTCTTCAGCATGAATGCACATTCTAACTCGTCGTAACATTGAATAAGTAACCCTAACAACAACGACGTCAGGGTCGTTCTGCATGCGTTCTGCAACATCCATAATTCGACGAAGCAGTTCATCTCTTCTCTTCATTTTTTGTTTGTACACCATCGCCTTCATTTGGACCCACAGATAGAAATATAGTTGGATGAGGTCTGGAGATCTCGGTGGGCAGACTTCTGGACCTCCACAGCCAGTCCACCGATCAGGGAGACGATAGTACTATGGACGCAAAATGGTAGAGTACAATGCAATATTGCAAATGTTGATCAATTATGCAAAGGGGGAGGGGGAATGGTGCAAGGGGTTATTCAACAAAAGGGAGAGGGGGCTATGCAACAAGGGGAGTGGGAATGTTGCAAGATGATATGCAACAAAGGGGGAGGGGAACGTTGCAAGAGGTTGTGCAACAAAGGAGGAGGAGTTATCCCCCAAGCTGCAATGAAGGGGGTAGGGGTTATTCAACAAGTCAGTGCTGCAAAGGGGAGAGGGGTTATGCAACAAGGCGGATGGGTTATCGCCCAAGCTGCAATGAAGGTGGGAGGGAGCTTTGGGGGTAGAAGAGAGGATGACCTCCCCCCAAAGGGGTAATCTTAACTTAAGAGAGGGAGAGAAAGGAGAATGAGGAGGGTCTTTGCGGTAGAAGGTGGGATGTCCTCCCCCGCTCAAAGGGAAACCCTAACCTAAGCCTTAACCTAAGAAGGATAGAAGGGTATTCGTCTGGCTCCAGCCAGACGCATAATGAGCGTCCAAAGGCCAGCATCTGTTATAAAGAGGGTCTGGAGTTGCTAGATACCACTTATTTATTTATTTATATATGGAGGGGTTACCAGAGAGCAGAGAGCACTATATATTTATTTATTTATATAAGGAGGGTTACTAGATACCACCATTTTAATTATTTATTTATAAATGAGTTTCCAGAAGCTCCTATATAATTTAATTATATGCAGGGTTACCAGGCTGCACCATTTATTTTAATTACTTATTTATTAAAGGCGAGAGAGACGTTCTCCATAATTGCTCAAAATATTATAATACATGTAGCGGACCGACAAGAAATAGACTAACAAGTAGACAGACAAATTCTTACTTCCACGCCATCATCAAACATTCTTGGTAGACACACGTGGTCAAGGAATCCGAAACAATGAAAACGTCTGTTTCTTCTCAAAGCCCGCGAAAGCAAGCCCTTATCAATAAAGGACGCGTGGAAGGCGTCTCAAGATATGGCGCGAAAGTCCACGTCACAGAGACTATATAAGCGAGATTCCACTGATATTCATCCTCACTCACTACCGCTTGTTCACTTGTCGAAACCGTCACGTCAACTGCCCTCCGGCTTCCCGCCGGAGGAGCGACCCGCTGTTCCTTCAAGGCGGCTCCGCTCGAGCCTACACAAAGTCTATCATCAAGTAAGGCTCTCTACCAAACCTCAATCCCTTCGTGCGTTCATCTAGTAAGTTCATCCTTCAAGTCGTTACAGCGTCAGCTTTAGCCGGCTCCCTTCACAGCCACTTCAACACGCTTCACCCAAGAACGCATCATCGCTCGAAATAGGCGAAGTTTTCCTGCTGGAGGCGTTTTCATTGGCCTTTTTCACCACACCTCAGCTGGTTTAATCATCCTTGGGGGCACCGGCAAGGCTCAACGCTACAAGAAGTCATCCTCAAGGAGGACACATTACGTGACTCGACGGCGAAGCTACAAACCCAAATCACTCCACATCTGGTCAGTTTTTACCGCTTTACGAAAAACGGCCGACAACGAGAATGCATTAGGCCCATCAAACATTGACTTAGGGGAAAAAATTTCCAAGAGGCAGCAACACCCGTGCCTTCGTCTACAAGTCACTTTCGGGCCATCCGGCATCTCAGGAGGCAACAACACGACCAACGCTTAGTCAACCAGCTTCAATAGGACGGTCAACGACACCGCGAGCCTACAGCAACAGGTTCACCCTCAACACATATACAACAGAGGTTTTCATAGTCCCGGTAAGCTAAGTGCATCTTTTCTAAGTAACTCTCGTGAAGCCTACACCAGCCTACCGCCGAACGGTAGGCTATACTTCCAAAGTGGGTACTTAAGCGTTCCAACTGACTCTCGTTAATGAACGCAGTAGGTCTATTTCCCAATTCAAGTGTCATACCAAAACATCAATCGCGTAGTATCAGCTATTGTGTTTCATTCATATAAATATTTACATCCGTTTATTTTATGTGATAGATTTGAGTATCCTCTTACTGAACGCCTAATTCACTTAGCATCATATTATTGCCTTTATATAAATGATATTCGTGTAAGCCTTTATATAAATGATATCCGTGTAATCATTGTAGCAGCATTTCTTTCAATTATTATTAGGCTCCAGCATCTTGTTTAGTAGGCCACTTATGCGTAATTCTAGCCTACCTAATCCATTTACGGTGTACCAATTTAACGTGCATATTTTCCATTATCATTTACGTTCATCATTTATTCAATGTTCATTCATGCATAACCTTTAGCCTACTTAATCAGAGGGTTACGCATTCTATTCAGTGTACTAAACGCACGTGCATTCTGTGTCATTACTTGGCCCATTCAATGTTCATTCATGCATAACCTTTAGCCTTCGTAATCAGCGTGTTACATAATCTATCTGTTGTATTATAACGTACTTGCATAATTTCTGTAATCATTAAGTTTCATTTTTCATCCTCTGTCCCATTTTTTTATACCATTAGCCTCTCATAAACGAGCGCATTTCTTAACAATTGATCTGTATAATTCCTTTTATTTACTAATCCTCAGACAGACTTTTCCCTAATACAAATGTCGTTATAGAATTGTTAAGCACTATAATTATTGTTTGTCATTATTATTCACTGTGAACAAATAACTGATTTATTTTCTTAATTAAATACAAAACAAATAAGGTGCCTTTTATAACCTTAACAATTTGCTTGAGTGTAATCTAAGCTGGTGACCTCGAAGCAATTCGAATCACTCATAAATTATAGTAGGCCTACTCCATTAGCCACTTTCAACCGGTGATACTGTATGACATCATAAATTGTTAACCCAGCCTGTCATTAATACTCAATCATTACACCAATTAATCACTAGCATTAAATTAATCATCATCACCTTAAACGGCTAAAACTAGGCCCACTATAAACTGGTTATCCCTGGAGTGACTCGAACGTTATTTTACATTATTTTTTCACAGTGATCCTTGTGTTTAGCTATTACTGACCATTTCATTTTCTGCAGCCATATCAAATAATTTTTATATACATACGGTATTCATAAATCCAAAGTGAAATTAACTAGGCCTACTTGCAAATAGTGACTTTCCTTTCGTGCGGTACGTTATTAATGCTTTACTGCCTCGCGGTCATGTGCCGCGGCACAATCAGTGCAATTTTCGAATTCAAGACTGCGTTCCCTTTGAGTCGAGTCTGACTGCCTCCTGACGGCAGGGGCGCGGCGACCCCATGGAGAAGCGACCACTGGCATTGGGTCCTGCCCCACCGTCACACGGATCGTGGAGGGACTCACGGAACTCACCACCGAGCATCTCAGGACAACACTCAACCCCCACCCCCCAGCGCTGCACTCAGTCCCAAATTCGCTTCAAACGTCGCATTCTTTCGTCACCACCTCGTCCAAAAATATTCAACGGTCGCTTTTTGGCCGTTGTACGGTAAATCATTTGGCGGTAAACTGACGACGCACTCTATTGCACCAGCGAATTTTTTCCTCAAGCACGACGGGTGTTCTTTTCCCTATTCCTGCCGGAAGGCCTAAAAAGAAAGCATTCTTTCGAGTAAACAAGCACGCGCTCACACACACACATCCACGCAACAAAATGGCTGTACTGCAAAACAGATATTTCAGGCACAGGGTTGGCGATCCCCTGCCTTCTTCAGGTGTCTCTTTGCATCATTCAGTGGATTTACTACTACTGCTTGGGTACTTGAACGACGTTTCTTTTCTTCTTCCCCTGCGGCAGGAGCGACCTCAACGAGAACAGCCACACGACGAGTTTTGGGCATCGCATTCGAACTCAAACACAGTTCCCCCTGCCCACTCTTGTTTCCTCCGTTCACTCCTCATTGCTCCGCATTCCTGCCGTACCCCAACCCCATCCCCTGCGGAACCCCCACCCCCATACAGCAGCGCCTCCTCTTCCGACCATATCCCCGCTCCGAGACGACCCTTCACTCCTTCCTGCGTCAGGAATTCCACGACATACCGGGCCAAGCGTCAAATCTCGGAGTGGCCCCATCAGGTCTCCCCACAGAATGGTATTTCTTCTTAGTATCGTTCCTTCGTCTCTGAGAGGGAACTACTTGTAGCGGACCGACAAGAAATAGACTAACAAGTAGAGAAACAAATTCTTCCTTCTACGCCATCATCAAACATTCTTGGTAGACACACGTGGTTAAGGAATCCGAAACAATGAAAACGTCTGTTTCTTCTCAAGGCCCGCGAAAGGAAGCCCTTATCAAGTAAAGGACGCGTAGAAGGCGTCTCAAGATATGGCGCGAAAGTCCACGTCACAGAGACTATATAAGCGAGATTCCACTGGTATTTATCCTCACTCACTCCCGCTTGTTCACTTGTCGAAACCATCACGTCAACCTCCCTCCGGCTTCCCGCCGGAGGAGCGGCCCGATGTTCCTTCAAGGCTCCGGTCGAGCCTACACGAAGTCTACCATCAAGTAAGGCTCTCTACCAAACCTCACTCCCTTCGTGCGTTCATCTAGTAAGTTCATCCTTCACGTCGTTACAGCGTCAGCTTTAGCCGGCTCCCTTCACGGCCACTTCGAAATAGGCGAAGTTTTCCCGCTGGAGGTGTTTTCATTGGCCTTTTTCACCACACCTCAACCGGTTTACAATCATCCTTGGGGGCACCGGCAAGGCTCAACGCTACGAGAAGTCATCCTCAAGGAGGACACATTACGTGACTCGACGGCGAAGCTACAAACCCAAATCACTCCACATCTGGTCAGTTTTTACCGCTTTACGAAAAACGGCCGTCAACGAGAATCCATTAGGCCTATTAGACCTTGACTTACGGAACAAACTTCCAAGAGGCAGCAAAACCCGTGCCTTCGTCTACAAGATCACTTTCAGGCCATCCGGCATCTCAAGAGGCAACAACACGGCCAACGATTAGTCAACCAGCTTCAATAGGACGGTCAACGACACCACGAGCCTACCTCAACGCATATTCAACAGAGGTTTTCATCGTCCCGGTAAGCTTAGTACATCTTTTCTAAATAACTCTCGTGAAGCCTACACCAGCCTACCGCCTAACGCCTAGGCTATACTTCCAAAGTGTGTAATTAAGCGTTCCAACTGACTCTCGTTAAAGAACGCAGTAGGCCTATTTCCCAATTCAAGTGTCATACCAAAACAGTAATCGCGTAGTATCAGCTATTGTGTTTCATTCATATAAATATTTACATCCGTTTATTTTATGTGATAGATTTGAGTATCCTCTTACTGAACGCCTAATTCACTTAGCATCATATTATTGCCTTTATATAAATGATATTCGTGTAAGCCTTTATATAAATGATATCTGTGTAATCATTGTAACAGCATTTCTTTCAATTATTATTAGGCTCCAGCATCTTGTTTAGTAGGCCACTTATGCGTATTTCTAGCCTACCTAATCCATTTACGGTGTACCAATTTAACGTGCATATTTTCCATTATCATTTACGTTCATCATTTATTCAATGTTCATTCATGCATAACCTTTAGCCTACTTAATCAATGTGTTCCGTATTCGATTCAGTGTACTAAACGCACGTGCATTCTGTGTCATTACTAGGCCCATTCAATGTTCATTCATGCATAACCTTTAGCCTTCATAATCATCGTGTTACATAATCTGTCTGTTGTATTATAACGTACATGCATAATTTCTGTAATCATTAAGTTTCATATTTCATGCTGTCTCATTTTTTTATACCATTAGCCTCTCATACACGAGCGTATTTCTTAACAACTGATCTGTATAATTCCTTTTATTTACTAATCCTCAGACAGACTTTTCCCTAATACAAATGTCGTTATAGAATTGTTAAGCACTATAATTATTGTTTGTCATTATTATTCACTGTGAACAAATAACTGATTTATTTTCTTAATTAAATACAAAACAAATAAGGTGCCTTTTATAACCTTAACAATTTGCTTGGGTGTAATCTAAACTGGTGACCTCAAAGCAATTCGAATCACTCATAAATTATAGTAGGCCTACTCCATTAGCCACTTTCAACCGGTGATACTGTATGACATCATAAATTGTTAACCCAGCCTGTCATTAATACTCAATCATTGCATCAATTAATCACTAGCATAAATTAATCATCATCACCTTAAACGGCAAAAACTAGGCCCACTATATACATTTAGACGAATCCCAATATTTAATTTTTTTTTAAGTTATATAATAACTAAATAAATCACCAAAAATGTCTATTTACCTTTGTCATTCGTGTTTGTCTTCTCGGTACAGTTAACTGAGCGAAATCTTTACACTGCCCACAATAGACGAATCCCAATATTTAAAAGAAATACAATTAATCCGAAATAAATAAAAAAAACAAATTGATGACAGAAAATAACAGTACACTTTATATATACAACCAAAAGAGTTAAATGAGAAGTCTATATATACTTTTATATTAAACAATAAAATTTTAACAAACTTCCCGTTTCTTTATGCAGTTTCCCAAATTTTAGCCAAATTCCCATATGAAAGCAAGCAAGCAAACACCCACCACCACGCATTTTTCTTACAATTTTGCAAGACGAATAAAATAAAAGAAAAATTTTAGTGATGGAATCCGTACCATGTTTTGGATTTCTCTTCTAAACTGTAGGTCTAAGGTGGTTCAAAAACATTGCTACTTGTCATCTTTTGTGTTTTAGAACGGTTGCCTTTAGCATATAAAAGCACATGTCAGTACAGTGATTTACTCTAAAGCCATACCGTGTCTATTTACTTTTGTCAAACTCCTTGTAACCGAAAGTGTCTATTTACTTTTGTCAATTTCTTACAGTTTTTTTCGTTCATCTTAAGTCATTCTTTATAGTATATTAAAATTGACAATAAACATTTTAAATATTCTATGATAATAATATTTAATTTACCTCTGATTCGAAAGACCCAAATTGGCTTCAAAAACAATTTTTTTTATTCCAAGAAAGATAAAAAACGTGCCCGAGGCACTCCAAAACCACAGAGGCACAATCTCCTTGTTTCCGAAATCGAAATTGCCTCCTGATATAACCCAACAGCTTCTGGGCTTCCTTTTCCACCCCTACGCACTGTTTGGTAAACTTAAGGTAGTACTCGATATCTGGACAATCAACGCGCCTGATTCGGATATCGGTAATGGGCACGCAGGTTGGATGCCAAAATTGCAGTTAATTTATTGTTTCATTTATGAAGTTACGGAATATTACTCGGTATAATACTTGCGGAACGCGAGTGCACACACACACACACACACACACACACACAATGTTGCAAAAACATCGGGTGTTTTGCTCGATGAATATTTGTGTATACTATAGAAAATCGATTTATATATACAGGGTCGGCCGAAAGTCTGGATCCATAGGAAAATATTTATTTTAATACATAAATTACAACAAATGGTAAATACTTAAAATGAATATCAACTTTAACTCGTAAATGCGTATCCGTGATACTGTACAGTAGTTCGTACTCCAGTATAAATACTCAAATACGTTTTTTATTTCAGCCCAGAAATGGCTTCGAATCTAACAACAGAAGACCGGGTAGAACTTGTGCTCATGTACGCAAGACAGGGCACTACATACAGAGAAGTTGCTACCGAATTCAATAGAAATCATCCTGATAAGCATCCAGTAACACATGCGACTGTTGGCAAGTTGTTTAAACGTTTCAAAGAAACAGGAAGTGTACATGATCGACGGCGTTCTGGTCGTCCAAAAACTGCAACTCATGAAAATACCTCTGCAATGGTATGTGAAACTTTAACGAATAGTCCAGTAAAGTCAACAAGAAGATTATCAAATGAAACACGCATCTCGAGAACGTCAATTCGAAGAATTATTAAAAATCATAAATTCCATCCCTAAGTGTCTCGATGTCAGAGGCCGCCAATTTGAGCATTTGTTATAATTTGTTGTTTATACTGGAGTACGAACCACTGTACAGTATCACGGATACGCATTTACGAGTTAAAGTTGATATTCATTTTAAGTATTTACCATTTGTTGTAATTTATGTATTAAAATAAATATTTTCCTATGGATCCAGACTTTTGGCCCACCCTGTATATATATATATACCTTTCAAAGGTTCCGTGCGATGATTCCTCATTTCACGAAGGTCAAGCTTGTCGACCCTCTTCTCGAGTTGGCTTGGTGAAGTAGTGAGTTGGTTTCTTGTACATTCCACCTCATATAGCCATGTACGCCCGGCTCATCGGGGATTGTTCTGAGCCAGACGTCTAATAGCTGTATTACCGGTGGTAAGAAACAAAAACATGCGGTTCATCTTGCTCCCGAAGAATCACGCACTAGGACTGATAATAACTGGGATGTCTGCAATACAAACTAACGAAAATTGCAATCAAATGAATATGGATTTGGATGTTCTTTTGACTAAACTAATATAGAACAGTGTTGCTTTCAGTGGTGATGAACCACGCACGAAAGCTTCGTTGGTACTTCGACCCCTAATTGTTTGGCAGTGCTGGTGCGAGCTGCTCGTACCCTGAAATGGGTGTATGTGCGAGATGGTGCTGGATATAAAAAGATGTTTAACTTTTCATACTTCCACTTAAACTGTGAGTGCATCGATTATTATTATATATATATATATATATATATAATTATACTGTATTAGCAATGTTTTTGACTCGTATCTCAAGAGATGAAGTCAAAGATAGATGAAAATTTTCGCTATTTTTCAAATACATAAGACACTCTAAGTTTTTCTGCTCTGATGTGAATGTCATACTTCGCTTCCTTCCTTGAAGAACGTCCGCAGTAACACGTTAGATCTCATCATGTAGTACTGACGTTGCAACAAACCGCAATGGCCTGATGTCATTCATTGAACTTTATTTAAACATAAATTTCCTCGGGCGTTATTATAATATTCAAGCAATTATTCAAGTGCACATTTATAACACTTCAAGGTTTCATTTATTCTGCGAACATGCATTCAACTTGTATTCAAGCAAATGTAAAGTTTATCACACTTAATCACATAACCGCTATGAAACTTTCTTCTTTCGTTTTGTTAAATATATGAAAACCCAACGAAACCTTTTATCACTTTCGTTATTGACAATCAATTGACGTGATCTGAAAAGACCTGATGACCTTGAGCCAAGCTATCATTAACTTAATTAACATTATTATAGTACAAAGTTAACACTACAGATTTAAGGAAATAAAGAACTGATCTGGTCGGAGCGAGAATTAGAAATTGAAAAATGTTTTTATCTACAAAACCCCGTAGTTGGAACTAATCAAGTTTTTTCACTATTAATTATATATATATATATTTTTTTTTTTGTTGAGTTTGAACGATGGTTCAGGATCGACCTGCGATCGACCCCTCTGCAGCATCCCGCCTCATTTTCGGGACTTGGTGAAGGAGGGAATTGCTCTCTGATCGCCTCCTGCCCTCGTAGCCAGCCACGCATGGCTGGTCAGGGACTTTGCACAAGAATCTGTCCAGCTGGTTCTTGAAGTTATTCAGGTCGGTGTGCTGGAGATTCCTCACTTCTTTTGGAACGACATTGAAAAGCTTTGGGCCCCGTATTCTGAGGGTATTTTCCATCCTCGTTTTCATGGCTCCTTGTCCTACCGCAGCTGGGATCGTACAAAATCTGCCTCTTCTCTCATTCCAGTTTGTTTTTGTTTCATTTCTGAGGTTAGGGACAGAGCCCTCAAGTATTTTCCATATGTATATTATTGTGTACCGCTCGCGCCTTCTTTCAAGAGAGTAGTGTTCCAGGATTGTAGTCGATACCAGTAGTCTTCACCTTCCGTTTCCTCTATCTTAGACGTAAAAGTCCTTCGTATAGCTTCAATGCTCGCAATGTCTATTTTTCTGTGTGGGCTTGTGAGTACTGAGCAATACTCAATTATTGGTAGGACTAGACTCTTCCATAATTTGAGCATGATGTTTGCTCAAATTTTCTAGCCGTTGTGATTTTGATTTTATAGTGCTCTCTGAATTCTGCATCCGACGACATTATTAGTCCAAGATCCCTGACTTGTGGATTTGGTGTTATCTGTTTGGCTTGCGGAGTTTTGTAGCCTTTTTTCTGTAGCTCTTTGTTATTACCATATCTTAGAAGTTGGAATTTTTCTTCGTTGAACTTCATATTGTTGTCTTCTGCCCACTGGAATAATGTTTCAATGTCGTTTTGTAGTTTTCTTATGTCATCTTCGTTCAATATTTCCTTACATATCTTTGTGTCATCTGCGAAGCATGATACAATACTGTCCTTAATATCTGCATCGATATCTGCAATCATTATTATGAACAGCAAGGGAGCCAATACTGTCTCTTGTGGGGCAGAGCTCACGACTTCCGAGACTTCTGATTTAACTCCGTTTACCACCACTCTTTGCGTCAAGAAATTAAATATCCACCTTCCTAGCTTTGCAGTAATTCATGTATCCTTAAGTTTGTGTGCTATGATTCCATGGTCACATTTATCGAATGCTTTAGCAAAGTCAGTATATATTACATCAATGTTTTGTCCTCGACACAATGTTCCTAATATTTTCTCCTGGTGATCTAGTAGCTGTGACAGGCATGATCTACCCGCCCTGAAGCCATGTTGATTTGGGTTGTATAAGTCTTTTTCTTGTAGGTAGTAGGTAGTTTTGCCTCTAATTATGCGTTCAAAACACTTTATAAGGTGTGAGGTGAGAGCCACTGGCCGATAATTTCTGGGCATTGCTCTGTTACCACCTTTAAATAGGGGGGTAATGTTCGCGTTCTTTAAGGGGAGTGGAATTTGTCCTGTGTCGAGTGATTTCCTCCATAGTAAGTATAGCGGTTTTGCAATACTCTCTTTGCATTTCTTCAGAAATGTGGCACTCCATGTGTCTGGCCCTGGCACTGAATTGTCTCGCATCTGTGAAAAGGCCGAAATTACATCTTCCGTGAACTCGAAGTCCATTGATAGGTTTGTGCCGGGATTTGTTCTTGGTTGATCTGTATCACTGTCGAAAAACTCGTCTGGGTTTTCCACTTCCATCTCGGACTTAGGGGTGCTAAACACAGATTTAAATTGTTCCCTAACGAGTTCACTTAGTTCTTTCGGGTCATTTGTGTATTCGGCCTCCCCGTCTATCAACGGTCGAATACTCTCCTTACACTGCATTTTTCTTTTAGCAAAAGTGTAGAAGTATTTTGGGTTATTTTTTATGTTTTCTGCTACCTTGTTTTCCTCCTCGTTTGTCTTATGTATGAATGTTTGTTTTAGGTCCATTTCTATTTCGCCAAGTTTCCTCTCTAGTTTGAGTCTCTTTGGATTAGTTCTGCATCCGTGGAGTTGTTTTACGGTTTGTCTTCGTTGCCTAAATAGAGTCCTGATTTTCCTCTCGGCCTTGCTACGTTTTCTTTCCTGTCTCTCTGGAATATGTTTCAGTATTATAGGTTTCTTTTGGAGTCTTCTCGTGTAGTAGCAATTCCCACTTTACTTCCTTTAAATCTTTATTTACGTTTTCCCAATTTACTTTCTTTGAATTTATGTTCAAGCATTCAAATA
The DNA here is from genome assembly GCA_023014485.1 of Bathynomus jamesi. Classification (NCBI taxonomy): domain Eukaryota; kingdom Metazoa; phylum Arthropoda; class Malacostraca; order Isopoda; family Cirolanidae; genus Bathynomus; species Bathynomus jamesi. The sequence goes on from JAJOZX010006066.1 coordinate 173,804, forward strand.
TTCCATCTGCCTCTCTAGGATGCGTTTTGGGACCCCTGGGTGCTAACTTCAATTATATATCGAAATGTGGCACTCCATTTGTCTGGCCCTGGCGCTGAATTGTCTCGCATCTGTTATAAGGCCGTAATTACATCTCCTTCCGTGAACTCGAAGTCCATTAATAGGTTTGTGCCGGGATTTGTTCTTGGTTGATCTGTATCAATGTCGAAAAACTCGTCTGTGTTTTCCACTTCCATCTCGGACTTAGGGGTGCTAAACACAGATTTAAATTGTTCCCTAACGAGTTCACTTATTTCTTTCGGGTCATTTGTGTATTCGGCCTCCCCATCTATCAACGGTCCAATACTCTCCTTACACTGCATTTTCCTTTTCGCAAAAGTGAAGAAGTATTTTGTTTCAGTATTATAGGTTTCTTGTGGAGTCTTCTCGTGTAGTAGCAATTCCCAGTTTACCTCTTTTAAATCTTTATTTACGTTTTCCCAATTTACTTTCTTTGAATTTATGTTTAAGCCTTCAAATATTCCATCTGCCTCTCTGGGATGCGTTTTCGGACCTCTGGGTGTAACTTCAATTGTATATCGATGAGGTTATGGTCGGAGAACTTTGTGTGCGTTACTTTTTTATTTATTATTATCTCGTTATTTGTCCAGATTAAATCCAAAACGTTCTCCTTTCTCGTGGCTTCACAGATTTCCTGGGTAAGGACGTAATGTTCCATAATATCTAATAGCATTGTTGCTTGGGTTCTGTCATCTTTAGTAATGTTGCCATGAAACTTCTCAACATATATAACTTCGTCATTTTTCTTCCATAATATGAATGGGAAATTAAAATCTCCGAAAATTAGAATATTTGTTGCTAGAGTTTCAAGTAATTATAATATGTTTTCTATTTCATTTGTAGCAACTTGGAATTCACTTTTTGTGGTGTTTGGTGGTGTGTAGATGTTCATAATGGTTAGGTTCAGTTCTTTCACTTCTAATATAATAACTTCAAATGTGCTGTTTGATTCCTTTACACTCACTTCACATGTGTAAGTGTTTTTCACGTTGATACAACACCCTCCTCCTCGTCTAGCCACTCTATCTGCTCTCTATATGCTGTACCGTGTTGTAGTCCAGCAATGCTATTTCAGTATTCTCGATGCAGTTTTCACAGCCTTTTTCAAACATATGTAAGTGTGTTTCCGTTAGGCAT
>JAJOZX010006066.1:180000-274883 GCA_023014485.1 Bathynomus jamesi
CTTCACTATACATAGGGCCTACATTCATTTTATACACTACACAATAGGGCGGAGTGAAAAACTCATTTTTCGAATTTTCAAATTGGCTAGTGTGGAAAATGTGTGGAGTAGTGAGGAAATAAGCTGGTATAAATTTAAAATCATAACATTAATATCTTCAGGTGCCACAATGACCTTCAATATTGAAAAAAATTGAAAAAAGCAGATTTTAACCAATAATTACAGAAGAGTCCACGATGCACAATAGACAAGAATTTATTCACACTTGTATAAAAATAGCTCAGTCAACCTTTAAAAAAAGTTTCTATTCTCTAAAAACAGTTTTCTATAGTCAGCTCACTCAGCTGTCACGTGAGTACCTCGGTTCAGTGTAGCTGTCGCTCTCGTAGCAGGTGGGTGTTCTGTTGTTGGCGTTACTCAGATAGTCTAAACTATATTTCTTATATATTTTGCATTTCTGTATTGTGTTGCCCTAAGTTTGCCATGTACTATTAACTGAAATTAACGTATAATTGATATTAGCTCTTTCTTTTTCAGATTTGTATATTTTCAAAATGTCTCGAGTTTGTGCAAAATCAACCAGGGCCTCAACTGAGTGCCCCATGTTTGGTACGGGGGAAGATTTGTGGCACAGGAATCTTCCTACATACGAAGGAGTTTTTAAATATTATTGTTTGTAAGAAACGATTTGAAACAGAATACTAATAAAGATCCTTCAATATCTCAAATATTAGAACAAGTTGTTGATAAATTGAAAACAATTTTGGAAAGTGCTTCCGTCCCAATTCTGTCAGACAGGCGAATTGAAACAATGTTCAGAAGCTACCACGAAAAGTATCGTGTCATTATGAAGCCATACCAAAGCAGAAAAAATTCTGAAGCTTACAAAGCAAAGATTGATATGTTCAAAAAAGAAGCACACACGAAACTTTTTGACATTGCAGCGTGCAAGTGCAAAGTACTAACACAATGTTCTTGTCCCAAAGAAAAAACGGTTCCAAAGGAAGAAGTGACGTTCCTCTTAGATCAAAGGAGTGAAAGAAAACTGTTTATTGATAGAGTAGATATTACACTCTCAAAGAAAAAAGCATCTACGTTGCTAAGAAAGCAAAAAGAAGCTGAAGCTCACCAAAGAATCTTCACAGGAGAAATTGCAGGATACAAATGTTGAATTATCATCATCGACATCAAATAGTGAAAGTGAATCTGGCGAAATATCAGACGATACATTTCCAGAGCCAGTTAGCTCGAAGAGAAAGCTCGAACAACCTGAAGAACAATTATTCAAGAAAAGGAAAACTACAAATCTACCTTCAGTGGCTACTGCTTGTGACAGGACTGCAGTTTCAGATCGAGCTGCAGCATTCATTGTTAGTGCAGTATTGCAAGATATTGGAGAAGTTTCTATTGACAATACATCTGAAGTAGTGGATAGGAGTAAAATCAGAAGAGAAAGACAAAAGAAGAGATCAGAAATTATGAAAGATCAAAATCAGGTCCCAATCAGAGGAATCTATTTTGATGGTCGAAAAGATTGTACACTCTTCCAAGAAAAAAAAGAGTCCAAAGTATATCAGAAGAAGGTAACAGAAGAACATATCACTTTAGTGAGAGAACCTGGTTCAGATTATTTGGGCCATTATTCTGTGAATTCTGGATCAGCTGAAGAAATATGTAAAGGAATGTTTGAGTATATTGGAAATAATGACATGAACCTGGAAAACCTTGTTGCCATTGGATGCGATGGTGCAGCAGTCAACACTGGAGAAAAGGGAGGCGTTATAAGGCTTATAGAATTGAAGCTGAAGAAGCCAGTTCAACATTTAGTGTGCCAGCTCCATGCCAATGAATTGCCATTACGCCATTTAGTTGCAAAGCTGGATGGAAAAACATCTGGCCCCCGCGGATTCACCGGTCCTATTGGCAGGGAATTAGAGAACTGTGAGAGTCTTCCTATTGTCGAGTTTGAAAGGATTGATGCTGAGGAACCAACTGTAGACTGTGAAGATCTTAGCACCGACCAAAAATATCTAATTGATATTCATCAGGCCATAACAAAGGGATATTGCTCTCCAGATCTTGCTCATCGTAGTCCAGGCAAAATGGCACATTCACGATGGCTGACTACAGCAAATCGTTTGCTTCGTCTATACGTTTCAACTGTAAGTCCATCTGAGAACCTCATGAACATTGCTTCTTTTATAATGAAGGTCTACATCCCAATGTGGTTTTCTATTAAGCAAAGTACGTCTTTTGTCAATGGCTCAAAACATGTTTTCAAAACTATTGAACTAACAAGAACACTGAATGACGAAGTAAAGGATATTGTAAACCCTGTCATACAAAGAAATGCATTTTTTGCAAATCCAGAAAATATTCTAGCATCAATGATTCATGATGACCGCAGCGCCATAAGAGAATTAGCGTGGAGGCGAATAAAGAAAGCAAGGCAAACAAACAAGGAAAAAGTTGTGAGGCGTTTCACAGTACCTGTTATTCAATTTGAAGCTACTGATTATACTGATTTAATTAATTGGCAAAAATGCATTGTCACTGAACCACCTGTGACAAGACACCTGACAGAAAATGAGATTGAAGAATTCATAGAAAACAAGAGTACCCCTCCATTCGAGAAATTCCCTTGTCATACACAAGTAGTAGAAAGAATGGTAAAATTAGTGACTGAAGCATCATCAAAAGTATTTGGATTGAACGCGCGAGATGGCTTCATAAGATCAACACTTCAGTCACGTAAAAAAATGCCATCATTCGAAAGTAAAGCTGAATATAAAGTTTAAATAAAACGTTAATAGAAAAAAACATGCGCAAGGATGGGTGGTTGGGAGGGCATGGGTGGAGCTCGACACGCAGCCACCTCCTCGTGGTGAGTTCTGGATTATTTAGATCATTAATCAAAAGAACATTGATCTAAATAAACTAAGAGCTGCGTAATTCAGTAACTATTTTGGTAATTGGAACACTTAATATATAATAATAACAAGTAAGTTTCAGTTATTGTACTAATGCAGAATATAAGAAAATCATTATATTTCACTTTTTTCGACGGCTTTGTGGCACCTGAAGATATAATTTCGCAGGACTAATATTTATGCACAGTCATTATCTATAGCATCCACATATTTTTCGCACTAGCCATATTTGAATTTCGAAAAAAAGTTTAAAAACCTCATTTTCGATCCGCCCTACTACACAATGTCTTCAAATTTCATATGAAAAAAGGCATTGTGAGCCTCGGAGACCTTGATTTTGTTTGTCTCCTTCTTATATAGGGGTACATTTTTACGGGCACTTGTTCTTGGCCCCTCTTTACTGCATAAAAAAAACAATTGGTCAAACATTTGTGTAAATTTTCGTCCGTGACTATTTTTACCCAGTAGGTCGAGCAGGTTACATACTTTATATTTTCAGCTTTTTAATCACTTTCACTTGTCTTAAGATAGTTATCGGGAGGGAGAGGGGGGTTCTATAAGAAAGTTTAGAGAAACCTCTATCTTTTCCATAAGTTAACCCAACATAACATAACCCAACTTCAAAAACGGTAAAACTCAAAAAGTAGGTTGTACAAGAAGATCCGACTTGTTTACAAAGTTCGATTTAATTGGTAAAAAATGTGACTTACTATTGGCGCTACTTGGGGAATATATAATAAAAGATATCAAGAACTAATAACCTTGTTAACCTTGTTGCTGTTTCGTGCGTTGATCTCTCTTCACACGGAGATCAAACTGGTGGCCCCGCCTCAAGGTCTGGCTTGGTGGAGGAGCGAGTTGCTTTCTTGCGCTCTCCACCGTACATAGCCATGTACACCCGGCTCATCTGGTATCGTCCTGAGTTAGGCATTTAGTCTTCTCTTGAAGACTTTAACTTTTACTCCTGTAACGTTTCTGAGGTCCTGAGGTAAAAGATTGGTGGAAATACAAAACTTTCAATAAATTTAATATGTACAGTTGCCCGCATATGTAATGTTCCTCGCCTCACAGGCGACTCCTCGTACATATGGCAACGCCGCAGTGTTAGTCAAGGTACCCCCAGCTGGGATAAGGTGGGATGGAGGGGGGACAACCGAGTCCAACAATATATAACACAGGCATATATATTTAAAGGACTATTGAATGTGCAGTCATTGACATACAGGTAATTATAATGTAATGTCTTGTTCATAAAGATAAACAATTAATATGATCTGAACAGCGTTGAACTTCATGTAGTTCACTAGTCTTATACAGTAATAAGATTCTATTATGATTACTGCAAATCTATATGAACAGCTAATAGAACTTTTTATGTACTTGTGAATGCGAAATGTTCGCCCAGAGGAAATTTTCGCATTTATCGCGTAGGCTATAGTTTACGCGAAATTATCTAGCAGGCGAAAATTTGACAATTTAAACTAATCTTTGGAAGATAGTAAGAAAATAAAACCTAGATCATTAAAAAAGTTTATGTGAAAAGGAAATTCAGTATATTGTATAAAACATTCTAGGATCAAGTAAAGATAAGCACCCCCAGCCTTCTTTAATTAGCCTTATAAGGCTAACTAACGAAAATATCACGACCTAACCTAACCAATCGTTAAGTCAACTGTACGCCCTTGACGATTGGTTAGGTTAGGTGGTGATATTTTCGTTAGTTAGCCTTATAAGGCTAATTAAAGAAGGCTGGGGGTGCTTATCTTTACTTGATCCACATTCTAAAGTAAAAGCAGTATAAAAATTTTAAATTATGCTGGTTTATTACTGTAAACAAGAATGTCATGAATGCCGCTAATTTTCCAACCCTTCCAAAGGTCTCCCTCATTTTGTATACGTTATCCCATGCAGAGACAATCCATTTAGCATGAATAGGTATCAGTGTGAAGAACTTCAAATCTATCTTACCGAGAGATTCATTTACGTTGAGTGCTGCTGAAACTTTATCCGCATACCAAGAGGTAAACCTTGTCTTCATATACGACCTCATCCTCGACCAATCATAGTCCAGAATAAGTGTCGTCACTCAACACGTCATTTTAATCTGTAAGATTATAACTAGCCGGAAAAACGTCCAAGGATATGAAAGAGCGAAAATTTGCTGCCGCGAAATTAACCTGGTTTACAGTATATATACTTAGAAACTCATATAATAGTATACTAATGTTTGTGAAATGACGTTGATGGGCCAAACCGAGGTGTTGACATGGTTACTGGCATGAACTATGCTCATACCATATTTATACACCGTATGACGAACACCGTCTCTGAAAATGAATCCAGCTCATGATAAAATTGCACAGCGAAGCCGGATAATTGATATGCGAGAAGCAGGCCTCTCTGTAGCTGACATAGTTATGGAACTGGGAATTTCGAAGCCACCTGTTCGACACTGGGTACAGAGGTGGCAGGAGACGGAATCTGCTTGATCGTCCTAAGTGTGTGGCACCAAGAAAGACCGGTGTCCGGAATTTTCATCGTGGGAAATATCATCGTCGGAAAGATCATCGTGGAAAGATCATCGTGTGAAAAGATCATCGTGTGGAAAGATCATCGTGTGGAAAGATCATCGTGCGGAAATATCATCGTGTGGAAATATCATCGTGTGGAAATATCATCGTGTGGAAGGATCATCGTCAGTGATAAGTTAATTAAAAATGATACTTTTATTAAGAATAACTTCTATATGTATAAGTAAATTTAGTAAGTAAATTTAGTATTTAGTAAATAGAAAATCGAACAGGAAATTGGTTTATTTAATTCACATAATATTAGAAGCATTTAAAAATGGGCGCATAACGCTATTCACTACAAATCTTTTGTAGTGTGTATACACACATTACGCATGCGCTAGTGTTCATTTAGGTTGCCAGACACAATAAAAGCAAAATACGTGTAAGTTAATTAGTTATACGCAGTTACCCTCCACCCCCGCTTCCCCCGCTTGCGAAAAAATACCGCTGCACTTCTGACTGACTGACTTGCGGGGCAAAGATTTCTCAAAAATTACACGTTTTTCCCCTAAAAACAATGAAATACAATAAAAGTTATCCTCGTTTTTCCAAATTTAATGCTAGAATAAAGGCTAATTGTCAACCGATCAAGTTTTGACTCACTCCAAAAATGTATATGGGAAGCTCTCACGTTAGGTTAGGTTAGGTTAGGTTAGGTATGTACTAACAAACGCCACAGGAAAATAGAGGCTAACTACAACTTCATATACACACATTCTATACCGAAGTGGCCAGTTTCCTTAACTTAACTTTAACTTATATAACTTATCACTGATGATGATCCTTCCACACGATGATATTTCCACACGATGATATTTCCGCACGATATTTCCGCACATTGATATTTCCGCACGATGATATTTCCGCACGATGATCTTTCCACACGATGACCTTTCCACACGATGATCTTTCCGACGATGATCTTTCCGACGATGATATTTCCCACGATGAAAATTCCGGGAATCAGAAAGACCACCCCAGAAGAAGACCGGAGAATAATTAACGAAGTGCAGAACGATGCTATCAACAACGCAGTCGCCATCCGGGAGACACTATATATGGGCGTGTCAGTGGACACCGTAAGGAGACGGTTGCATGAAGCAGGATATCACCAACGTACTCCTGCCAAAAAAGAGAGGATCGAGGAACGACATCGTCAGGCCAGGATCTCGTTTTCTCGCCACCATATAAATGATGATCTCGCATACTGTAGCAGAGTTATCTTCTCTGACGAGAAGAATTTTGCGTCTACAACTCTCAGCCGTCTTCGGTGTTGGCGACAGGACAACACGAGATATGCCTTCCAAAATATTTACGAAGTGGCCCAGAGTAGGCACGTGACGGCGAATGTGTGGGGATGGATGCACCTGCAAGGACTAGGAGAGCTGACTGAGATTCACGTGAGGTTTACGGCAGATAAATATATACAGATCATGGAGTAGGTGATGCTGCCTTCTGTAGGCGCGTATGCCTAGGCCTATCCTGAGCAGATTATCTTTATACAGGTATGTCGTATTTGTGTGTTATATAATATCATACTATTAACAGAGAAAGATTTATACATTACTTGCATTTGTATGTCCAGTTTCCACATTTACATGGGACGAATAATGGTTATAAAATTGTTCTTTAACTCTTTCATTATTATGACAAAAATTAAGGATTTTATTCTGGATAACTGCAGACTGTATTATTTGTATAACCGTGCACAATTACACTTAGCTGAGAGAAACCCCTAATACAGAGGGGTTAAAACCTATCTCGAATAGTGGGTTACTGATGAAGCATATGGAAGAGATATAATTCTACTTTTAATATTTAAAATCCATTTGCAGGACAACTCTCCTATCCACACCATCAGGATTGTTAGAAGGTGGTTCGAGGAGTAGCGAAATCTAGAACTTCTGGACAGGCCTAGTAAGGGGTTTCACCTCAACCCTATTGATAAGATGTGGAGGAATGTGGTGAAATCGTGAGAGCCTTGGCAGGAACGGACCAGCCGCCAGCTGCTGGATCACACTATGGCTGAGTAGATGTTCCGAAGGAACCCACACATCATACATAACCATGTATCTATGTCCCACAGATTACAAAATGTAATAGACAATAATGCCATTTATGTTAATCTATGGCAAATTTTGAGCATTTTGTATGATAAACTATTTAGTAAAACATTCCCTATTTAGTAAAACATTCCCAACTATAGCATATTTGTTGTAATAAAGAATTTGTGCTTTATTATATATATATATATATATATATATATATATATATATATATATATATATATACACAGGGCGTCCCAAAAAAATGTATACACACTTTAAATAATTATAAAGGCAGTGTTTATTAAAATACATTTCATTTTCAAAATGTAATAGAATCTACAGACATTATTTAATTGTTTTGTCAACGCCTGTTTTCAAACTGACGTCCGTTCTGGTCCAGGCACTGCTGATAACGCGAAGCAATGGAATCGCAAACATCACGAAACATTTCGTTTGGTATTTGTGTGCATTCTCGTTCAATGGCTGCTCTCAATTCAGCGACTGTTGCAGGTTTTATAGCGTAGACTTTGTCTTTTAAGTATCCCCATAAAAAAAAGTCTAGTGGTGTGAGGTCTGGTGAACGCGGAGGGTATTCTACGAAACCCCTTCGTCCAATCCACATCCACATCGTGCCAAGTACCACTCGCAATACTCCACTCTTCGGTCCGGATCATCTTCATTAATAGCATGGACTAATCTTGGAATGTAACTTTTCCATTGACAGCGCTTCAAAATGCGTTGGACAGACGATTCTGAAATTCCTACCTCACGACTCGCTTGCCGCACAGATTTTCTTGGACTTTGGTGATACGTTTCCAGTACTCTTTCTTGCTTTGTGGGGCTTGTCGATGTCCGTGGTCTTCCGGAACGCTTCTTGTGGACATTCTGAACAGTTCCATCGCCTTCAAACTTATCTCTAATTCGAGTGATGGTAAGTCGCGTTGGTGGATCTGTTTGAAACTCCCTCCTAAACTGTCTTTGCACTTCAACTGCGTTTTCACACTTCCAGTAGCATTTTAGAATGAATTTCCTTTGTTCAAAGCTTAGTCTGACTGCCATTATTAATTCTAATGGGTTTAACTTGGAAAGAAAGAAACATCAATTGAGCTATCAGCTGTTAAAGTGTGTATACATTTTTTTGGGACGCCCTGTATATATATATATAATCATGCGGGTTGCTTCTACAGAGCTTCAATTTAATATTTAGGAGAAATCCAATGACAAGGAGAAATGTAAATGCCATGAAAAGTCTTCTTTAATGCGCAACGTTTCGAGCAATACGCTCATCTTCAGGCTGTTTAATAACAATGTGAAATTAAAATCAATATTGAATGAAAAACAAAACAGAAAATTTCTATAACCTATTCGTAAAGACAAATTTTAAAAGACTGAGAAAAGAGGGTTAAATTCTAAGTTATACAGATTTACATATAAAAATTAAGAAGTTATTTTTAAATACATATAGTAAATGTGAAATTAATACACTGGAAAAATTAACAATAGTACACTGGAATAATGGAACTAGCTACCTTACACAGCAGTATCCGAGGCTGACTAATTTGAGCAGAGACAGGCACGGGAAACACGAGAGATGGCGAGGGCGATTAGGGAAGGAGGGATTATAAGGAATTGGGGAAGGAGGAGGGATCATAGCAAATTGAGAGGGACAGCAGATGAGTCAACATTCAGACTAGGGGACAATGCTTTAATGAAAAGCGATTCTAAAATTCTTAGTGAGTTGGGACAAGTATTACAACCAAGAATTTTAAAATTGTCTAAAGTGACATCAATTTTACATTTAATGCTGTGTTCACGAATACTCGAGGCTTCTTTCGTTTTTAAAATTTTACCTGTTCTGCCACTTATTCCCATATGCGAACAAAATCTAGCCCTGAGAGAGCGAACAGTGCTGCCGATGTAATTCCCAAGGAGACACCTGGGGCAGGTAAATAAATATACAACACCGCTACGCAACGAGTCAGGGGTTCGATCCTTCGCTGAGAAAAAGCTACCTAAAGACGTTTTATTAATAAATATGATGCGGAAATCAGTATGATAAAAAAATTTCCTTAACAATTTTGTAAATTTAAGCTTAAATTCCTTATTCAAAGGACCCATTTCAGGTACCAAGAAATATTTTATATCCTTCGGCACTGTAATACATGGAAGTTGAGGGCTATAAACATTATTTAAGAAGGATCTAATTAGTTTGTCTACATATTGAACAGGAAAACTATTATTAGTAAAGTATGATCTTAGATTATTAAATTCATCATTAAGTAAGGTAAAATTAGAGGTCAAATTATATCCTCTGAACAGGAGAGTTTTAATACAAGACATCTTATAGTTGAAATCAGTAAAACTAAAAAAATTCATGCCCAAACCAGTGAAAGTGGGTTTCCTGTAAACTGATGTAGTAATAGAATCACCGTTTTTCGAAATTAAAAGATCTAAGAAGGGGAGGGAGCCATTTTGCTCAGTTTCCATTGTATACGTTATATTGGGGTGCAAAGAATTTATGAAGTTAAAGAATTGTTGCGCTTGTACCGCATTATCAAAGACTGCTATCGAATCATCAACGAAGCGTCGATAGAAAATTGGCTTGAGATGAGTGGGAGATTGTCTAAAAATTACACTTTCTAAATGAGTCATAAAAAAGTCAGCTGCTAACGGTCCGACTGGTGATCCCATCCCTACCCCATCAATTTGTTGGTAAACCTTATTGTTGAAAGTGAAATAGCATTGTTTGAAGACCAATTCTAAAAGTTCCTTAAAATGAGACAATGAAAAACCATGAAAATTATCAACTGAGCTAAAAACCCTATCTAAAATAATGGCAATAGTTTCAGATACAGGTACATTTGTGAAAAGTGACTTTACATCAAAACTGACAAAAAACTTTTTTGAATCGAAGTTTTTACCAAGGAGGTCTTTTTGGAATTCAAACGAGTTATTTATAGTGTAAGCATTTTTCGCAAAGGGGGACAGGAGACGAACAACAAATTTTGCCAATTGAAAGGTGGGTAAGTTATACGAAGCTAAAATAGGACGGAGAGGTGTTCCAGCTTTATGGATTTTAGGCAGACAGTATAATTGAGCAAGATTAGCACCAGATGCGAACAACTGAGAGTAAGTATCATTTTTTATTATCTTTAAGGACTTTAGTCGTGACAGAAATCTATTAACCTGGTCTTCTAACCTTACAATGACTTTATTTACAGGTTCTAGAATTTGTTTGAATTTAGTAAGATCACTTAGGATTTCATTAGTTTTGTTTATGTAGTCCGATTTATTCAAAATAACCACTCCGTTACCCTTGTCTGGTCTAGTCACAACAATCTCCTGGTTCTTTGCCAAATTCTTAATACACTGTAAATCACTCTTCCTAAATATGAAAGATTGAAATTTAAGATTTCTAAGTTTAAGAAAAAATTCTTGAGTTAAATTTGAGAACTGACATTTGAAATTATTGAAATCCCCCACATGGGGAACATTTTTCAAGCCATTGAAAAAATTTTCAAAGTAAAGAAAAAACGAAGGCTTATATATTTGAAACAACGGAAGCTTAAATTGCAAACCAAGTGACAGTAAAAACTTTTCCCGAGGGGAGAGTGTGTAACTAGAAAGATATATAACTAGATATATATATATATATATTCCTTGTTAAGATCTAAAAATATCTCCACATTGATAATGCAACAGGAAATCTGGAAAACATTAATGGGTTTATCTGTCCATCGTAATTAAATCATCATCTCTCCACATTGATAATACAAATATAATCTGGAAAACACTGCTAATTTAATAGGCATCAACCACAAACCGGTGGTGTTATCCTGCTTCATGCAACTGTCGCCTTAAGGTTTCCACTAACACGCCCATATATTGTCTCTCCTGGACGGGGACAGCAAGTAACCATATCAACACCACGTTTTGGCCCATCAACGTCATTTCATAAACATTAGTATAATATTGTATCAATTCATAATTATATATAAATATATTTATGCTAGTATAACCGTGGATTATTCTTATGTGACTTTGATAATCAGTTACTGTTATTCAGATCGAAACTGTTAACAAGTTCTTTGTGTAACAATCGATAAGCCATTTCCCACTAACTCTCTCTGCCCCTCTACCTCGCTCTCTCACACACTGTTTCAATCTTTTTCTCGCTTAATATTAATACATATGTATATAATCGTATACATTCGTAAGTTAGGAAAGGTTTGAGGCTGCAGACGGTCTCTACAAACAGCTTTATTAGTATTGTTACATAATGATTTAATATTCGCGAGACTGGTGTGTGAGGAAGGGGAATGAGGGAATGTGGAGGATGGTTGTGTAATGTCTATTTTTGGTTAAAATTCACTAGTATATAAAAAAGTTGTATTGTGGTATCTGTTCATATAGACTTGTAGTAATCATAATGGAACCTTATTACTGATTTAATATTCGCGAGACTGGTGGGTGAGGAAGGGGAACGAGGGAATGTGGAGGATGGTTGTGTAATGTCTATTTTTGGTTGAAATTCACTAGTATATAAAAAGTTGTATTGTGGTATCTGTTCATATAGACTTGTAGTAATCATAATGGAACCTTATTACTGTACAAGACCAGTAAACATGGAGTTGAACGCTGTTCACGATCATATTAATCGTTTAACTTTATGAACACAGATATTACATTATAATTAGGGGCCGTTCAAAAATTACGTAACGCTATATTTGCTAAAACTTGACACCCCAGAACCCCCAGGAACGTTCTGTAACGCTAGACCAGGCACCCACCAAGATGTTATGTAACACTTCCCCCACCCCAGACCCCACACGTTATGGAACGTTACGGGGGGGGTAGGTTTTAGCAAACATAGCGTTTCGTAATTTTTAAACGGCGCCTTACTTGTATGTCAACGTTATATGTTGCAGTTGTTGTTGGTTAGCCGATCAGCCCACCCTGATCGAGCAAGACGGTGGCACGCAGGTAACCGATCGCCCTCTCCGGAGTGGACCAGAGGTTCAGCGCACTAGTGATGTTGTGTTGTGTTCTACGTTGTGCTAGAGCGGTACAGTCTGTCATAATGTGTTCAATTGTTTGTGGTGTGTCTGGCACAGGTGGTGGTGTCGTCTGTGGAGTTGTCTAGTCTGTGTTTATATGTCTGTAAGTTGGGGTGATGTCCACATCGGAATCGTGCTAAGTTAACTCGATCCGATCTGCTCAAGCTGGTCTCTGACCTATCAATGGGTGGCGGCTTCGCACCTAGGACCGTATTTGGACCGAGTCGTGTCAGTGCTTTGTGGGTTAAGTGTGTGTGTGTGTGTGTGTGTGTGTTTGTGTGTGTGTGTGTGTGTGTGTTTTCTGTACTGTGTGACGTCTATGGGGCGTGGTATGGAATGGATTATTTGGTTATAATGTCAGTCTGGTGTTACCTTAATAGTGCGAGGTGTTGGTGCATGATTGTACATGTAGTGGCAAGGGTGTTGTGGGTTAGTTGTCGCTATTGCCATGAATTTTGTTCCCCTCATGTTTAAATGTTCCCTAATTTTCAGTATTTTTGTTTCTGTGTGCAGGTGTTCTATTGGTGTTGTTTGAGTACATCCTGTAATGATAAGAAGTGTGTTGTTTTATATTGTCTGTAATGTGTTTATGTGTGTGTTTATTATAATGGGTGCCCAGTATGGGCTAGCATAGTCCATAACTGAGCGAATATATTGTTTGTATATGAGTGATGTTGTTTCCTGCTGGTGTCCAAAGTTTGTGACTATTAGTACCCTAATCGTATTAGTACCCTAAGCGTACATTTGTTTTTAATGTCCTGAATGTGGTTTGCAAAAGATAATGATGTGTTGTATGTGACCCCAAGTATTTTGGTCCTGTGAGTGTGTGCAATGTTGGTGTTGTTTAGTGTAAGCTGTGGAATAGGGAGGAGTGAAACACAACTTTTTATTTCAAATTTATTTGCCTCACTTGTTTTTTGGTGTATTAGAACATAAAAATGATGTATTCAGTCACTTAATGTTTGTAACTGAAACCATCTCTCACATCTTCACATAAAAGCAAAATGGCCATCAGCCGGTTGTCCATAACTGAAAATATGGTCATAACGCAAAAACTAAGTGTTCTATCAAAAAAAATAATTAAAAAAAAACGCTTTATAATGAAAAACTATACTTAAAAAACACCATTCTGCATACATTGTATTGAAATTGTATCTGGTCTCGGTTAGATGCCGTAAATCAATTGCATTTGAATGCGATATAAAACCCGCTCATCTCAAATATTATTATTTTTCAGGAGAGGCATCAGATCCTTTTTGGTTTCAAATGAGGGAAGCAGAGAGCGACTTTTTATTCTTGACCTAATAAATCCGTCTCTTAATCCCTGTGATATTACTGATGCTGACGCATCTGTAACCAACTTCACGGCTCTTTCGACGTTCTGTGTGTGACTAGGGTATTGCTCAACTTTGAAACATTTTGTTTCGTACTCAAGCAATTCTTCATCACACAATTTAGAAGTGAGAGTTGTTCACTGATAGTAATCCTATCACAGAATATGATGTCTGTCCAATGTGATGCTTTGAAGTTCAATTCTGGTACTCTAAATTCTCTGATTTTCCTTGTATTGGCTTCCTTACATTTTCTTGTCTGCATTATTCGATCGATTGCAACTTTGCACAGCTTTTGCTCACTATCTGACAGCATTGATAGAAGAATATTTTTTGAGTGAGCAAAATAGGGATTCCGTGATATACCTATAAGGTTGGACAACTTTTTGTACAGTATATCTTGGGGTAACAGGTTGAACTTTTTTATCGCATCAAAGATATGTTTGGGTCCATGAGGCAGATACGGCTTAAATTTTATATGAACCAGTTTGAGCCATAGTTTAATACTATGAACAGAACAAGGCTACGTAACTCTCTGGAGGGATTCTTTTGGGAGACATAATAACGACATAGTCTGTTAGCTAGAGTTAACCATCTAGAGTTGTTAAGGGGATCAGGCTTCAGTTTCTCTAGGCTTCCGTCAACATATCCTCCTCTTATGGCCCCAATTATTCTGAACATGTATTGTTGATCATTAATTAAATCTTCGATGAGCTCATCTGTGAGAACTGGGATGCTATCGGCCCCATCCGTAATTGGGGAGAACTTTACCATAGTCATCTCATGGCAAGTCTTAAGAACATTACCAATAGATCCACTGAATGATCTTGGCCCAGTTGTTTTTCCAGTCCAGTCGTATCCTCAAACAGATGCCTTATGGGAAGTTCATTTGTATGTAACATACAAATGCTCCATTATAATGGTCGGTTCGGCTTCTGCTCGATGAAATGGATTATACCACCTTTAGACCCAGTGTTGACATTCGTACTGTCGCACCCTATCACCTGGAGATTCTGGTCTAGTGTCACTTTATTCAAGTACGTGAACAACGATTCAGATACATCTCTTGCTTTTCCAGATTTAGGGCTCAAATGGTTAAGGTATTCTCCACCAGGTTCACTCAATAGTACATAATGTTCTTCAACAATTATATCCTGGTACCATTTACCATCTTTATTTGTCTTTACCAACGTCTTTGCTTTTCTCCCATCAAAATATAAAGCTTTAACAACATCATAACATTGTGCCTCTTCAGCTTGTAATGTTCTTCTCAATTTCTGTCTCTCTCTTCTCACATTAATTCGATCAATAAAAAAGTCACCGTCTTTTTCAGTAATGATACCCAAATCCACCAAAGTAGCTGAAGCAATGGGCGATGCAGCCCTATATGAAACACCAAATCTGTCGGCTTCCATGGCGAGATTGGGTATTTAGACTCGGTTTTTACTCGTCATCATAGTTATAACCAAATAACGCACAATATAACGCGATATCTTCTCTTAAAAACCGATAGATATTATACTAGGGGTCTTTCAAAATATGACTTTCCGCCATTTTCTTTTCGGCAAAATGCGGCGGGTGGAGGGTCCTAAAAAGAAAACTTCTAGAGGGTCAATACTCCAAATCATGAGTGAGGCAAGACAGTTTAATATTTTCACTCCACCCTACTGTGGTGTTAGCTGGTGTTCTTTTGTGTTGCTTGTTAGCAAGGTGATGGTTGATTTTGTGGGCGCTACTTTGAGTCTATTGTGTGTGAGCCAGTCTTGTATACTCTTTATGTATATTTGTAGGTTATTTGTAGCGGTGTCGATGTTGTTGTGGGTGATATCATCTGCATATGAGGTAAGCTTGTTATCTATGGGTGTTGGAATGTCATGCATGTATAAGTTGAATAGTGTTGGTGAGAGAACAGAGCCTTGAGGGACCCAGTTCGGAAAAAGCTTGTTTTTTGGTGACTTGCAATTAAATTTGACATGTGAGTATCTTCCTGAAAGATAGTTGCTCAGCCACCTTTTGGTGTTATTGTGCATGTTTGTGTTGAGTATTTTGTTAATGAGAGGGAAGCGTGGGATAGCATCAAATGCTTTACTAATGTCTATTGTTGCTAATAGTGTACGTTGAGCTGGTCGTCTGGAGTTGATACCATCCATGATGTGCTGCGTGAGGTTAATGAGTAATGTCGTGGTTGAGTGGTGAGGTCTGACTCCATGTTGTGTAGGCAATAGTGGAATGTGTGGGTTGGTGATTTGTAAGATTAGTCTTTCTGTTACTTTGGAAGGTGTGCATTGTAAAGTAATGGGTCTATAGGAAGCTGATTCTGTTGGATTTTTGTTTGGTTTGAGTAGTGTAATAATTTTATCTTGTTTCCATATGTTAGAAATAATACAGTGTTGGTATGAATATGTGCTGATGTTTGTGGGAGTTAGTATTCCCTGTGGGCCCAAGTGTTTAAGGTGTATGTTAGATATGTTGTCTGGTCCAGTAGCGTTTGAATTCTTAATGTTTTTGATGATCTTCGTGGTCTGGTCTGTATTGAAGGGTGTAATGGTCGTGCTGAATCTGAAGGTATTCTTGTGTCTGGCTGTTTGTCTGTCTGCGTGTTTCTGGTCGTTGTCTCTGTTTAGGTGACATATTTTGCGTAGTGATTAACTAGAATAGTAGCTTGTTGTGTATATGTTGGGATATTATTTTGGATGCGACAGATAGCCGCGTGTGAGGTGTGAATGCCGCTGTTAGAGTGGGTAATGCTGTTTATAATCTTGTATAGTCTGGATGTATCTGTGGAGTGGTTTAGTGTTGTTAAGAATTCCCCAAATGTTTCTGTTTGTTTTTCTTTAAGTTTGTTGTTTATTTCTGTGTTGAGCTGTTGTATCTGCTGTTTTATGGCTTCTGTGTGTGTTGTTTGTGTGTTATGTTTGAGGCTGTTACGATGCCTTATGAGGTGGGCTATTTCACTTGTGTAATTTGGGTTGTATTTCCTAATGTTGCCCTTGGGTATGTATTTATTTGCATTATTAATGATCTAATTTAATGTCTTGAGTGTTGTATTGATGTTTATGATGGGTATGCTGTTTAATGTGGTGAATTGTTCTTCAGTCTGTATTTTGAACTGTTCCCAATCAGCTTTCTTGTAATTTCTGTAAGTGTGCCTAAGGCTGTTGGGGCATTGTAGAACGTGTTGTAATGATGATGGGCAGGTGGCCTGATGACAGTTGTTTTTCTGTTCTCCAGTGTGTATATGTTGCTAGTGAGGAGGAACAGAACGCTATGTGGTTTGAGTATCCTCCTTCATGTGGTATGTGTGTATGTTCTTTTGCGTTGTTAAGAATGAAGAGGCTGTTAATTGTGTGGCTATGTTGGCGCCTCTGGTGTTGTTTCGGTTGGGCAGGTACCAATTAGTGTCTTTAGCGTTGAAGTCTCTTCCTTAGATGACATTAGTGAGAGAGGCCAGATTGTGTAACTGTGGATTGTAATTGGCTGGTACCTGAGGTGAACTATCTGATGGGATATAAATGTTGATGAGTGTGGTGTTGTGTTTTGTGCGTGTTTTAATGTTAACTGCCTGTATTTATATCGTGTTATCTGCCTGGATTGTGTTTGTAATGTTTTGGGTGGCATCAGTGTAGCTAATGCTTTTCCGTATGTAAGTGATGAGTCCAACCCGTGACCCCCAGTATGATCTTGACGGATCGCCGTGAAGTAAGGGATGGTGGGTGTTTTGGATGTGTATTTTAGTTTTGTTTCTTGTATAAGTGCTATGTGAATGTTTTGTTTGTGTACGAATTCCCGAAGCTGCATGATTTTGTTTGTGAAGCCATCTACGTTGTACTGTAATATGTTAATATTATGCTTCTGTGTGTCTCATGGTGCTATTGTGTCTATGTCTTTGTGTATGGTGACATGTGTAAGTTGTAGTGGGGCCTGGATTAATCTTAATGTCGCCGGAGAGTAAGAGTAGTCCGGGGAGCACGTCCGGCACGCATTTGCTCCCCATAAATGAAAAAATAGCACACTGGTATAGGTCTGTCCCCGGGAGCCGATCAGCACTCTGACCGTGCCACGCAACAGGCCGTCGACTGCCAGTCTGGCTGCATAGAGATTTGAGTAGGTTTGGCCACCAGCTCGTTGATGTCTTTCGTTTGACGTCGTCTCTTCTTCGCGTTGACGTTCCACGTTTTTTTGTTGACGTTGACGCGCTGACGTATCCCGCGCTGGAGGATACAGTCACTGCTAGAAGCTTCTTCGTCAGCTGCTACCTTTTGGTTTTAATACTGTGTGTAGATTCAGTTATTACTGTGAATCTATTAAAAGAACATTCTCTGTTATTTTGTGCTTATCCTTCGCCTGCAATTTTGTGTTGCTTTCTTTGTTGGAGTTCTGAAAATGTGTTGCCCGTCTGTCTGCTAGATTGCTATAATATGGACTCTGTTTCTTCTCTTTCTTCTTCCTTTAATTTTTACTAGATATATGTCTAAAATCCAATACAGGAATCTTCTTGGGAAGAATTTACACATGCTAGAGTGCCCCTGATCTTTGTACACGCAACAGAGAATAGCAATCGTAAATTATCTGCTTTCATTGAATAATAATCTTGGAGTTGTTTGATAAAGTGACTTTATTATCAGTTATATTATCAGTTGGTATATTTGCCTTTTAAAGGAAATAGGATGAAGAAAAACTAAGACTTAAATGCCTTCTTTTGGAGAATTCTCCAATTTACCATTTCAGATCGCGAGCTTAATGTGGAAAAATTGGAATTATTTGAGAATCAAATGCTTAAATAAATGGGATATGTTGTTGGACTCGATTGTCCCCCTCCACCCCCACCTCGCTCAGTTTGGGTACTTGACTATCGCTGCGGCGTTGCCACATATACGGAGTCGCTTGTGAGGCGAGGAACATTATATATGTGGGCAACTGTACATGGGAATTTTCCTGTCTTCTAGTTTTTTAAATAAAATATTGTGGTTCACTCTATTATATGCCTTACTTATATCTAGGAAACAGCTATATATAGTTGAATTACTGTGAATGTGTTTAGATATTGTTTCTTTAAGTACATACTGTAGATACACAGGTCAGTTGAGTGGGACCTTTTAAAACCAAACTGATTAGATGTCCATAAGTAATCACTTAATCGGTGTAGCAAAAGTTTCTCTAGTAGTTTCAAGAAGCAGGAGGCGACAGCAATAGGCCTGTAATTATTGCTGGATAGAATGTCCCCATACTTATTTTTGACCAGAGGCAAGATATACAGTATACCCTCATGAGCTCTGCAGCAAGCATGGCTGAGAAGAGCAATGATATATGCAGACGTCATTGGCATATTTTAAGTGTTCATTCGACAGGTCATCTACCCTGTCGCAGAACCAGTCTTTAACTCTTTAATTAACCTCTTTACTTCAGGAACTCTGTACTGAACGGACGCATTTCCTGAGCTCTCTGATATTGCTACTAATTTTGCATATTGCTAATAATTTTACTTTTGGAAAGTTTTGAATTTTATATACTTGCGTTTACATTCACATTGTTATAGTTAAGTAATTGAATATTAGTGGTTTTTAGCGATTTAGAAGTTTTCATAGCGTGCCGGCTTAATTTAACTTAAACTTTGACGGTTATAAACTAATTTTAACTGCGCGATGCCGATGCAGAAAGCGTCGTATGTTAGGTGTGAGGTAAACCGGTGGTATTCGGATTTTAAAGATTATAACGGCAGTCCTATGGCGATTACCGAGAGATCAGTTTCTTTCTTTTGCGATTTAAGGGAGGAAATAGTTGACATAAAACGCAGTTTACGTGACGTAAGGGAAAGACTTGCAATGCTTGATGAAGGCAGGGGTAGGGCTACGGTTGACGACAGCCGAACCAATACTAACGTTGAAGACGTTAGTAATTTGAAGGGTGAGGTGCGTATCCTAGTTTCTAGTTTAGGTAGCTTATCGGGAAGGTTGGATAGAGTTGAGGAAGTGGTTAAGGTTGGTCCGAGATTAGTAGATGGGGACGGATTTAGAGAAGTTAAGGGTGGAGCTAGGCCGCGTACGTTAGGTGATAGGAATCCCCCCCCATTCGAGGTTTCGAACCCTTTCGCCCATTTGGAAAGGGACGTGAATGAGAGGGAAACTATTTTAATTGGGGACTCTTTAGTGCTCCATATGGACACAGAGTTCGTTGAACGGCATCCAACCAAGAGGAGGAGGGTCTGTCTCCCAGGGGCCAGGGTTGATAGAGTTACAGATGAAGTGGATAGGATTGACGTTGCCTCCCGTCACTCAATGTTGGTGACGATAGTAGGGGGCAACGACTCGTATAGGCCCGATACGAGCGTACCTGACCTTTTGGAGGGATATAGGGGGTTAATTAGGTCCCTAAAGGCGAGGTCAGATAGGTCTTTAGTTCTAGGTATTACCCCTAGGCACGGTTTGGGTTTTAGTATTACGTGTAAAACGATATTTTTGAATACTAAATTAGAAGAGATTTGTGCTGAGGAAAATGTACCCTTCGTAAAGCTCTGGTCCGAATTCAGTGATCCTCGCCTTTTTATAAAAGATTGGGTACATTTTAATGAAATAGGTAATGCTATGTTGGGTAGGTTAATTGACGAAAACGTATGAAAGCTGTATAGGTCGAAGCCTTCTTTAAACGTTGTGGGTCCGGGGAACGCGGGCCCGACGTGAAAAATAATTTAAAATGCCGGCCCGTGGTAAAAAATACCTTAAACGTCTTTTATTGTAACACGCGTAGTATTAGAAATAAATTAAACGAATTTAAGGTGATAATTTATTCCGGCAACTACAATATAGTTGCTATCACTGAAACGTGGTTAAATACCGTGACTCGGGACTTGTTGGGGGAACTTGATATATCGGGTTTTAAACTCTTTACTAATGATAGGTTACATAGGATTGGTGGCGGCGTTTTGCTGTACATTCGTAATTCCCTTAGGGCTATCGAGGTTAAGATAGATTTTTCGGCAGCAATTAATGCGATATGCGTTGAAGTTAGGGCGCGTATTATTAGTTTTAATTTTGTTGTTGTTTATAGACCTCCCGTTCAACCCCTCGATACCGTTACTAGATTTTACTCACTGCTTGGTAACTTTATTGACAATCGGAGTAGTATACTTGTCGAACACTTTAACTGCCCTAATGTTAATTACGAGACTTTTACTGGTAATGAGGAGGGTTTGAGATTGATTGAGTTCATGGATGATAATTTTTTACGACAGATGGTTACCGAACCAACGCGCGGTGACAATATTTTAGATTTGGTGATGACGAACGGCGAAAATATAGTCCAAGGTTTAGTAGTAGGCGAGAGTTTAGGATGTAGTGATCATCAAATTCTTAGGTTTAAGTTATTGATAGAAAACACTAAGGATAGTAACGTAATAGAATTCCCTGATTTTCGTAGGGCCAATTTTGATAGTTTTGCGGATAGGATGAGAGTAGTGGAGTGGGATAACTTATTTATGGGTAATGACACAAATTTGCATTGGGAGGCGTTTAAAGAAAGTTTTATGAATATTTAAATGGAGTTTATTCCTCGTAGGCCCAAGCGCGCTAAAAATCATTATAGGCCCAAGTGGTGGACTAGAGAAATAGGCGAGTGCATAAACGAGCGTAACAGAGCGTGTAGACTTCATAAGCGCAATTTCACTGCAGCTAACTTTAATAGATATATCGAGCTTAGACGTCAGGTTAAAAGATCAGTTAGGAATGCTAAGCGTAATTTAAAGATACTTATAGCTGCGGATAGTAAACATAATCCAAAAAAGTTTTTTGAATACGTCAATAATCGTAAGCCGATAAAAGATAACATAGACCCTCTAGTGCTAGGGCGGGTCATACTATGCATTTTTTTTAAATCAATGGAGAGGGGTGTTCAAATAACATATTTTGGTGTATAGAACACAATTCTGAAGAAAATATTTAATTCTGATAACCCTAACCTACATCATTTTGCAGTTGATTATTATTAAATTGTTGATTATTTTACTATACCCCAGAATATGTCTTCTCACGTTTTCTATCATGGCTGCTCACGTTATCTCTCATAGAGCATTGTTCTAACTAATTCATATAAACACATATAATGTAATTCATATAATAATAATAATATTTAAATACTCAAATAAAAAGGTGTGCCATTCCACTTAATTGTAATCATCATACAGTTTTGTATATGAAATATTTTGACGGTTTTCTGGCGCGCATAAGGCCATTTTCTGAGCCACCTTTCTCAGAGGCTAGAATGTAACGTTTCAGAACATTCTAAAACGTGAGGTGAGGACATTGAAAAGGCAGTGGATGGAAAGGAAGGCAGAGGAAAGGAGAAGGAGCAAGGAGGAAAGTGCTGCAGTAGCAGAGAAGGCAGCCAGGAAGGATGTAAGAGATTTTTGGCAGATGGTGATGAGGATCTGGAATTGGAGAGAAGTGGTGATGAAGATGAGTTTGTTCCTGAAGTTGAGCTCTTCCCTCAAACTGACCCTGAGCCAGCAGCTTCGGCAAAGGTACAGAAAAACTATGATGAGATTCAAAACATTGCCCTTGCTAATGTAAGGTATGGCATAGGGCTGAGGCCAACTGCAGCGATAGCAGCAGCTCTGATCGACGCAGGAATCATCACAGAAGACAATACAAGTAAAGTGATTGATAAGAGCAAGGTCAAGAGAGCACAGGAGAAGTTGATGGATGAGAGAGCTGGGGGAACAGTTCGAGAAGAAGTGCAGGGAGGAGGGGGATCTCTTGCATCCTCGTTGATGGGCGGATTGACCTGACCAATGTGATGATGGAAGCTGAGGGCAGTGACCAATCTTTTCCCGCAAAAATCAAGGAAGAACACTATAGTGTTGTTAGTGAGCCTGGCAGCTACTATCTGTTCCACTTTACCCCAGAGAAAGCAACTAAAGAGGAGTCACATGCGGAGAAGATTGCTAAGGTCCTGTTTGCCTGGCTGAAAGAGAGGGGTTATGATAAGACCTTGTTGGCCATTGGAGGAGACTCAACAAATGTCAACACTGGTGTGAAAGCTGGAGTAATGCGGAAGCTGGAGCTGCACCTGGGGAGAAAGCTGGTCTGGTTGGTGTGCAACCTGCACACTGTTGAACTTCCCCTGCGCCATCTCATTGTTGACCTTGATGGCCCTACTCTGTCAGACAAAAAATTATCCGGGCCAATAGGAAAGCTCCTTGATTCTGCTACAGACTTTGATATCAATCCAAACTTCACCCGAATCTCTGTTGGCCCTCCACTGATCAAGCTTCCTGACAAGGTCATTCAAGATCTCTCAACTGATCAATACTATGGCTATAAAATTGTCTGTGCAGTCAGGGATGGAGTACTTCCTGCAGGGTTGGCTCTGTTAGAGATAGGACCAGTAAACCACAGCCGCTGGCTCACCACAGCGAACAGACTTCTCAGGCTCTGGGTGTCAAAGCACGGACTTAAAGGAAAGAACCTGAAGATTCTGCAATTCATTGTGGAATTCATCATTGGAGTGTATTACCCATGTTGGTTCAACGTGAAGGTCAAGCACTCCTGGATCGAAGGGCCTAGGCACATCCTCTTTCAGCTGGACTGCCTCAAGTCCCAGAGAAAGGAGGTGCTGGATATTGTGATGCCAACTGTGAGAAGATCTGCTTGGTATGCCCACAGTGAAGTCATCCTCCAAACACTACTCTGCTCTGAGGATCAGAAGGAGAGGATTGAAGGGGTGGAGAGAGTCCTGGCCATCAGGGGAGAGGGGGACCCGGACACTCAGCTGGGGGACTCCTCTGTTAGGAGCAGAAGGACACCTGACATCAATTGTGATGCTTCCAGCATCGGTGACTTGATCAGCTGGTCAGAAGGTGTGTCAGAGCCACCTCTCACCTGCTCTCTAAGCACCTCAGAGGTGAAAAACTTCATCAACACCCCCATGGAGGTGCGCAACTGGCCTTGCCACACACAAAGCATTGAGAGGGTTGTTAAAATGGTGACTGAGGCTTCTGCTAAGTACTTCTCACAGGAAAAGAGGGATGGAGGGATCAGGGCTCAGGAGACCAGCAGGAAGCTGATGTCCAAGTCTGAGTCAAAGCAGGATTTGTGCAACCTGGCAAAGTTCAAGATGTCAGGAGAATGATCTTTGTAATTATATCCAGTGATATACATGCAGTTCACCTATTAATAAATATATGTAAAGTTGATTTGGCCTTGTCAATATAAATGATTTACCTTATATCTTTTAATATATTATAAAGGGGTTCAAAAGGGTAAAATTGGCAATTTAGAAATACAAAATGATGTAGGTTAGAGTTATCCTATCCAAAACGTAAGCTCATATTTGAATTCCCCATGTAAAAACACATAATTTAGACACCCCTGATGGTAGGATTTCCTTCAGATTCATGTTGTCACCTGAGTACGACCCGCCCTACTAGTCTAGTGCAGTGGTCGGCGAACCTTTTTGGGTATTACCCCAAAATATATTTGAGGACGTAATCAGGACGTAAATTCGTAATATTCTGAAATTTAGAATAACGCCACATTTATGTAACAAAATAAAATAAAAATATATGAAAAAAATATCAGCACAAAGTGTCTCTCATACCGCACGCATTACCCCCAAAAGTTTTAAATTTACCCCATTTGGGTAATTTACCCCTGTTCCCCGACTACTGCTCTAGTGGATGTTAACAGCGCTTTGACTTCTGACGCTCAGGCGATGGTGGGTATTTTCAATAACTTTTTTGCGACAGTTTTTACCGTAGAAGACGTAAATAATGTCCCCGACGTGGACGATATCGTTCCATTTAGTAGCGAAACTATTCTGGATGAAATAACTGTTTACGAGGGTGAGATTGCGCATTATATCGATAGGCTAAAAGTTAGCAAGACTCCAGGGCCTGACGCTTTTTATCCCAGACATTTGAAAGATTTGAAAGACGTTACTGTAGGCCCTTTAACGAAGATTTTTAATCAGTCACTCGAAACGGCGATTATTCCTGAAGACTTCAAATTAGCTAACGTCACGCCCATTTTTAAAAAAGGCGCCCGCACAGTAGCTAGCAATTATAGGCCCATTAGCTTAACGTCACTTGTCGGTAAACTATTGGAATCCGTTGTTAGGGATCGTATCATCGATCACTTAGAAAGTCGAGATTTGATTAATAGTAGTCAGCATGGGTTTCGACGCCATAGATCTTGTTTAACTAATTTGTTAGAAATTTATGACGAAACAGTGCGCGAATACGATAGGCATAGAGCGGCTGACGTTATTTACTTAGATTTTAAAAAGGCGTTCGATACAGTTCCGCATAGAAGATTAATTGCGAAGGTTAAAGCGTACGGTATACGCGGTCAGGTAAATAACTGGTTAGTTAGAGGAATGGCTTCGTGCTAGGAGACAGAGGGTCGTTGTTAATGGTAGTGAATCGGGGTGGTTGGATGTAGGTAGCGGTGTCCTACAGGGTTCAGTGTTAGGCCCATTGCTATTCGTAATTTAAATTAACGACAAAGATGTAGGATTGACTAGTAACGTGTCAAAATTCGCGGACGAATTCCCTAAGCTGCATGATTTTGTTTGTGAGGCCATCTACGTTGTATTGTAATATGTTAATATTATACTTCTGTTTGTGTCTCATGGTGCTATTATGTCTTTGTCTTTGTGTATGGTGACATGTGTAAGTTGTAGTGAAGCTCCAAACTGTAGAATGTGAACCAGGAGTCCACCCCAACCAAATCACACAGGCGAGTTGTTGCCGTAATTACTGGAAACTTCGGTTTATCCCATCCAGCCCCAGAACAATTTATTGGAGCACGTAGTTCATCAAATGACATAGTAGCAAGAAGGGCATCTGCAATGGCTTGGCGTTCCAGGGGTGGTACTCGTAAACTAAATAGTGCCAGAGGTACCATTTCGGCTGTTAGATTCCACAAGTGGCGCTTGAGTGCTTTTAGTCCTGATTGTGCAATACCTTTATTGATGACCTCATATTTTAACAAGCGTTTGTACAGTTGCAAATCATTCCAAGGTGCATCAACAGTTTTCTTGCAGCTGAGCCACCACACAGCATACACATGAGTGAAAAATGTGGCAAATTCACGGATCTTTGGAACTTGCCGGCGAGTAGTAATTGTACCTGGTGGTAGTTTGCTAATTTGTGTTTCACTAAGCGTTATTTTCAAACTGTACATCATTTTGCAAGCCATAGTGCTCGGTGAAGAGCACCCGGACGTCGGAAGTTCACTTCACCATCTGCAGCACCCAAATAAACCAGAGTTAGTTCAGTAAACTCGTGGTAGTCATCTCGTTGATAATCGACGACTTCACTAGCATGACTAATCATGAAGCCAGCAATTCCTGTGCTTCTGGACTATGATCACTTGGACGAAACGGAAGAGATTGGCTGGAGTTATGTGGCACTAAATCCCAGTTACTGCGAAGTCTGGAAAACAAAGCAATTTCAGGTGAGCTTGATGATTCCACCTTCAAGTCTTCAAAGATATGACATAGTAGGATTTCGCCAATATGGTATCGATAGCCAGACCAGAGAAGAGCTCGTTTAAGTGTTTCCTGTATAGAAATGCACGCTGCTGTGAGGTGACCTGTATTAGATGCTGTAGTATCAAAAGTCATGTTTACTATATTGTTACTACAATTCCACTTCGTCAAGAGCTCCATTGTATGTGTTGCAATTACTTCACCAGAGGATTGGTCAGTTGCCTTTTTATAGTTCGGTAGTCCAAGCAGCTTGACTCGAGCAGTCACCAACAATAACTGTCAAGCGTTCTTCAGCCACAAGATGGTCTAAAAGTGTTGGGGTTAACTTGCTGTCCCAGTGTACTGTACATTATTTTGGAGGTACCCAGTCACCTAGTATCTCGCTTGCAATGTCTCTGGTTATCCTGCGCCTTGCCCGATCTGTTGTTGCGTAGGACGCAACCTGGTTGATATCACCTCCAGCCTCAGCAATTAGTCCTTGTGTGAAAGCAGATTGTTGTGTTGGTGTCATTTTGAGTCTTGTTGCCAGAGATACCATGCCTGGCCTACTGACCAAATCAGGAGGTATAAATACTGATGTTCCACTTCGCATCTTGCGTCTTTGAGTAATCTTACTAGCAGCAATACTAGCAACTGCTTCATCACTGGAAGAGTTATCATTTACTGATTCCTCACGTGTGATATCTTTTGTGATAGCTGCAGCAGATGACACAGTGCTAGTAGAAGCCTCCATGTCCTCATGAGCTCGCTTACGACGTTTTGCTTCCAAAGCTTTACGCTCAGTCTATCTACATGTTTTTTGAGCAAGCTTCTTGTCAAATGGACCAAAGCTGGCAGCTCTATCACCTTGCATAGAACGAAGAAAAGCCAGGTCTTCTGGATTCTTTATAAAACTCTCAGCGTTTGATGGCCAAAGCTTGAATGTTGATGCCAAAAGTTTTTTCATGTCGTCAAGTCGGCGTTGAGTGGATGGAGTGTTACGACGAGTCTTATCAATAGATCGCAGTTTATTATTGTCATCAAGGAGCTTCACAATTTTTTCACATGCTTTACGTTCTGTGATCATAGGGATGTTGGCCTTGTGGTAGAATGTAGCTACTTGTTCAAGAACAAGCTTTGCTGTTGTGAAACGAGATGTAGCACCAACTAATCCAGGCCTCTCGGTGTGGGCAGCTGCAATGCAGTTGTACATCATACAACGTAAAACTTGCAAACAACTTGGCAATCTGTTTCCTGTTATTACCGCATCACTTTCGCAAATATCTGGACCAAGTCCGAACACTTCTGCAGTTTTTCGAGTTTTTGTGATACGCTTAGGTTCATCACCATCACTCCGGGAAGGCAAATCTGTTTGACCAGAAGATGTAGGCTCCATGTGTGTATCAGTATCCATGTGCAATCAGTAATTAATTACCAGTACCCTGAAAAGAAACAAAGCTGTTTTGACATGCTGCAAAAGAATTGATTACAAACATACATTTCATAGACTAAATTCATATTTTTGGCAGTGTATGACAGCTTAATAATTTGGTATGTATGTATGTGTGTGTGTATGTATGTATGTATGTATATGTGTGTATATGTATGTATTTAGGGGGGATGCATCAAAATTAGGTTGGCATTTGGCCGACCTGCCCTAATACAGCCAGTATTAGGAAAATATGACATCATGCGGGACCTCTAAATATTCTTCAATCAAGGAAAAATTTGAACACAAAACATGTTTCATGAATTGGAACAAAGTAGTTTATGGGACAGATCAATTGCAAAAAAAAAATTTTTTTGATGCACCCTAATATCGTGACCCGACAATTCAGCGCAGGACAATTCAGCGCCGACAATTCAGCGCCGACAATTCAGCGCAAATACAATTCAGCGCAAAGACAATTCAGCGCGAGACAATTCAGCGCGAAAATACCAACAAAGAAGAAGAAAGAACAAATCCAGAAGGAAGAGAGGCTTGCAACTGTTAGGTTAGGTTAGGTTAGGTTAGGTTTCTAGTTTTTGAAATAAAATCTTAATTTTAACAATTCTAACAAATTTTGTTTTTTTAAATAAAATTTTAATAATTATACTCCTTTGAATTTTATCTCCGATTTGTCACTCCTTCGTTATGTCACTCCTTCGTTACGGTATTTATGTCACTCCTTTGTTATATCACTCCTTCGTTATGTCACTCCTTCGTTACGGTATTTATGTCACTCCTTTGTTATATCACTCCTTTGAAATGTCACTCCTTCGATACAGACCCAATTTAGCATATATATAAATATACAAATTTTTCTCTTTTTTATTTATTGCGATTTATTTTTATTATTTTTAACTAAACTTTTAACTGTACTGACTTGAGCTGAATTGTCGGCGCTGAATTGTCTTGCGCTGAATTGTCTTTGCGCTGAATTGTCTTTGCGCTGAATTGTCGGCGCTGAATTGTCCTGCGCTGAATTGTCGGTGCTCCCCCTAATATATATTCTTCTTCTTCCGCAGCTTATTATCCCATCTTTACATGGGGTCGCTGTTTTTGGTTCGTCTTCTCCACTCTCCTCTGTCGTATACCACGTCCTCCTCCAAGTCCTTCTCCCTGATGTCCGCCACCACACAGTCCCTCCATCTCGTCTTCGGTCTTCCTCTTCTTCTCCGTCCCGGCAACTCCATCTCCAGCACTCTGCGCCCCACATACTCCTCTCTCTCTTCTCCTGACGTGTCCACACCACCTCAGCCTGGCCTCCTGCACCTTCTTAGATGCTTCCGCCACCTTCACTGTTCCTCTTATATGTTCATTTCTGACCCTATCCCTCCTCGTCACTCCACACATCCATCTCAACATCTTCATTTCAGCCACATCGATTTTTCTTTCATTGCTCTTCTTCATTGGCACAGTCTCCATTCCATACAACATTGCCGGCCTCACCACTGTTTTGAATACCTTTCCCTTCAGTTTCAATGGGACCCTCTTATCACAGAGCACCCCTGATACGTCTCTCCAGTTCTTCCACCCCAACTGTATTCTACATTTTATCTCTCTCTCTGCTCCCCCCTCTGCATCCACTGTTGACCCCAAGTATTTAAAATACTCCACCGTCTTAACACGCTCTCCACTCAATGTAACTTCCCCTCCTCGGTCCTGCTGCACATCACATCTTATATATTCGGTCTTCTTTCGGCTAATTCTCATCCCCCTACTTTCCAACGCCTCTCTCCAATTTTCCACTGCTGCTCCACCTCCTCTTTCGTCTCCCCACTCAACACAACATCGTCTGCATACATCATGCACCACGGCGCATCCCCTCTAATCCTGTTCGTCAACACATCGAATACCACATTGAAAAGGAAGGGGCTCAAAGCTGATCGTTGGTGCAGACCAACTTCCACCCCAAAGCTCTCTGACACACCCACGCTACTCCTCACCTTAGTTGTTACTCCCCTGTACATCCCCTTGATCAGTTTAACATACTTCTCCGGTACCATCTTTTCCCTTAAGCATCTCCAAACTTCCTGCCGTGGTATCCTATCATATGCCTTCTCCAAGTCAATAAAACCATGTGCAACGCCTTCTGCCTCTCTGTACCTCTCTGCCAACTGTTTCAATGCAAAAACTGCATCTGTCGTTCTCCTTCCCGGCATAAATACAAACTGTTTCACTGACACTTCCGCTTCGTCTCTCAACCTACTCTCCACTATTCGCTCCCATATCTTCATTGTATGTGATATTAGCTTGATCCCTCTATAATTCGTGCAATCTTGTACATCTCCCTTCTCTTTGAATATAGGCACTATGATGCTGGGCCGCCACTCATCCGGAATCACCTCCTGGTCAAACAACTTCTGCATTAGATCCCACACCAGATCCACCCCCTCATCTCCCAGTGCCTTCCATGCCTCGGCTGGTATCTCGTCTGGGCCAGTCATTTTGTTATTTTTCATCCTATTCAGAGCACGACTCACTTCCATCCTCCCCACTTGTTCTGTCATAGCTACATTTGGTAATCCATCCTCATAGAAAGATCTTGGGTTTTCTTTATTTAATAATTCCTCAAAATATTCCTTCCATCTATCCTTTATCTCTTCATCTTTGCAGCACCGCCCCCTCCCTTCCCTTAATTTGTTTTACCTGTGTAAAGTCTTTTGTCGCTCTATTTCTGCTCTTAGCCAATCTGTATATCTTCTTTTGTCCTTCACGATCCTCTAAATCCTCATACATCTGCCGATATGCCTCCGCCTTTGCTCTCGCCACTGCTCTCTTTGCCTGTTTCTTTGCTTCTTTATATACCACCTTACACTCTTCACTCCTCGATTCTTCCCATAACTTCTTAGTTTCTCTCTTACTTCGTAGTGCACTTTGGATCTCATCACTCCACCACCATCCTTCCTTATCTTCCCACACTTTACCTGATGTTTCCCCCAATATGTCTCTACCTGCCGTTCTCATGACATTCGCATTATGTACCCACCCAATCCTGTACATTCTGTTCATCAACATGGATTTCACTCAACACTCTCTCTCTAAATTCCCGTTTCTTCCCCTCCTCTCGCAGTTTGTACCACCTAATTCTCCTCACTGTGTTCCTCGGGTCTTTCTTCCTCTTTTCAACATCACATCCATGACTACCAACCGGTGTTGTGGCGTCACCCTTATATATATATATATATATATATATATAATATATGTGGGATGAATTTCACAATTAAACACGTGAAATGAATGAATGCTGCAAACCCACAAGGAAAAAGAAAAACGATTCCAAGGCCTTTCGTGTATTTAGAGCTACACCTCGTCAGGAAATGATAAGGTTTAGCTCTGAATACACGAAAGGCCTTGGAATCGTTTTTTTTTTCCTTATGGGTTTGCAGCATATATATATGTGTGTGTGTGTGTGTGTGTGTGTACACATAAATATACACACACACATATATATATATAATATATATATATATATATATATATATACTGTATGTATATATATATATATATATATATATATATATATATATAGATAGATAGATAGATAGATAAAAGTAAATAAAATAAAAATAAAAAATGGTTATAGTTAAGGGAAGAACAAAGAACCTGATATTATATATGTATCCACGGTGAGACTGTTGAGTTGAAAGTTATAAAATTATAAAATTATTAAAACTTAAAGTCAGACATATATTCATTTACATACACATATACTGTACAAACACATAAACAAACACACACACACACACACACACAAATATATATATATATATAATATATATATATATATATATATATATACGTACATACACATACATACGCATATATATATGTGTGATCAGTCTTTCCTTGTGAACAGACGTGTTTTATCGAGTGTCCAGTATTATCAATTGAATAAGTGGTTTTCGTTGAAGTCTTTTAAAAAAAATAGTGTTCGGTGCATTCTTAACTAAATTACTTCCTGCTACTAATTATTCATTGACGAATATATTTCATTTATTGACGTTATTCAGTACTATATTATTTGATCAAACCAAGGCTACTGCACGTTGCTTGCCTTGTTTGTTTTTCAAATCTATCAGAAAACGAGGAGACATAAGGTTCATTTTTCCTTCCTTCGAGAGGTCAGGTAGAGTGTGGTCACATACCGTGTGAAAAAAAGGAAAAAAGTCGGGTCGAATCGCGGACAGATAAGTATTATAAATACTCTTCTTTTACAGATCTTTCGTCGGTAGCTTAATTCTATATTCATTTAGTATGAATTTGTGTTACAAGAACCTGTTTCTGCGTTTCAAGAACGCGGTAGACCTACGTTGAAATTTATTAATTTCCAAACGCTCGTTTTTTGTTTTTTGTTTTATTTTTGTTTTTGTTTTTTAACTAATTAAAAGCATGGCACCCCCGTCAAGTACTTGCAGTCGCTGTGAAGGGAAATTTGCCGCTTATGCGTTTACAATGGCTAATAATAATGAACAGTTAATTTGCAGGTGGTGCTCAAGCATGGAAGTGCTGAGGAACGAGTTAGAACGTGAGAAGGAGGCCAGAGTAAGGCTTGAAGAAAGCGTGATGCTCCTCACGGCAAAATTAGAATCCCTTGAGATGAGTTACGACCCGTCTTGCCTCAGTTTCTACTAATAATATAAATATTATTAATAGCCCTCTCTCTTCCCCTAGTTCCCAACCCTTCGTTCAAGTGCGTAATGGAGCCCCATTGAGAAAACCTAAGACATGTCTACAATAATAACAAACAATAAGTTTTCTGTTTTAGGTTTCGATGATGCTAATGAACCGGAAATACGACTCGTTGGCGATTCCATTGTTCGAGGGCAGCTCGAGGAATTCTGTGGGAGAAACCCTCGTCGTAGGCGCCATTACTGCTACCATGGTGCAAGGGTGGAGGATATAACTAATAGTGTTGACCATTTTACAGACGGTACCTCCGAGGACACAACGTATGTTATTCATGTCGGTACTAATAACGTTTCAAATTCTAGATCGGAAGAACTGCTGGCTAGGTACAGAGACTTACTAGAGCGATTAAAGGAAAACCTAATAAGATTGTTTTAACAGGTATACTTCGTCGAATTATCCAACGTAACGATTTCTACAGCAAAGCGACCTATATTAACAATAACCTAAAGTCTCTTTGCCAACAGGAAGGAGTGCATTTTGCGAATTTTTGGAACAGTTTCTACGGCAGGAGGGACTTGTTCCTCGGAGTTGGACTTCATCTTAATGACGTTGGAGCTGCGCGCTTAGGAAGACTATTTCATAATACTATCTCTTCTTTTCAGGCTGCCGTAACTCGAACGGTCCCAGCGTAAATTCCACAAATTTCCCCTGCGCTCGCGAAGGTGTCGCAGTTACAAACAATTTGAAGGTTCTATCCCTAAATGCTCGTAGCCTACGAAATAAAATAAACGAATTTTTTTCTTTAATTGCTTGTAAAGTTTATGATGTAATTGCGATAAATGAATCGTGGCTTAGCACTGAAACACGTGACTTTGTAGGGGAGTATCAAATTAAAGGTTATAGACTTTTTGTTAAAACAGAATAGGTAGGCGAGGAGGCGGTGTTATGTTCTATATCAAAGATAATATTGCGAATGTTATAGAAGTAAACCACACAATTCCAGAGCCGATAGATTCGACTATAGCAGAACTTAAATTGAACGATTTCAAACTTGTTGTTGCAGTTATATATAGGCCCCCTAATCAAACAGCTGATACGGACGAAGCGTTATATCGTGAACTAAAGAGAATAATAGGTAGTGAGCAGGATTTAGTTATGGGTGACTTTAATTGCGCCAACGTGAATTACGATACAATGCAGGGAGACGCGGAAGGTAATCGTTTAGTTAATTTTCTCGAGGATAGCCTTCTTATTCAAAAGGTTGGGGAACCTACGGTGTTGGACATTATTTTAGATTTAGTAATAACTACGCATGATAGGCTAATTACTGATCTTCAAGTAATAGAACCGTTAAGCAATAGCGATCACAATATGGTAGAGTTTGTCCTCTCAGTAAGTCACTCGAAACCAGCTAACTCGACTAGAATTCCTAACTTCCAGCACGCAGACTTTAGTAAATTTCGAAATAAATTGTCACACGTCAATTGGGAAAACGTAATGGGGAACTCCAACTCAAACCTAATGTGGGAATCGTTCGAAACAGTATTTGGGACTATAACTGAGGAATGTGTACCGTACAAAATTAAGCGTGCGAAAGTAAATAACAAGCCCTTGTGGTTTACTTCTAGAGGAGGAGACATTATAAAGAGTAGAGATAGGGCAAATAGGGTTCATAAGTGGGATAAAGACAATTTGTGGTTACGAAACAACTACATATCTCTAAGGCGTGAAGCGAAAAGTGTAATAAAAAAGTCCCAGCGCGAATTTGAAATCTCCATAGCTCGTGACGGTAAAGAACACCCCAAGCGATTCTTTCAATACGTCATTAATAGAAATCCAGTAAAAAGTGTCTTAGGGCCGTTGAAAAATGTTAACGGAGATCTAGTTTCTGAAAACAAGGAAATGGCTACCTTGCTAAACGAATTTTTTACGTCAGTTTTTACTATAGAAGATGTAACGAATATCCCTACGGTCATAGACATAATACCTTTTGATAATGGTAATATTTTGGATAATACTGTCGTTAGTGAAGGGGAAGTAATGCGCTATATTGATAAAATGAAAACGCGTAAATCACCGGGTCCGGATTCCATATATCCCATACAACTAAAAGAATTAAAAGATAGCATTGTTGTGCCGCTAACAAAGATTTTTAATGCGTCTATTTCTGAGGGGTGCGTACCAGATAATTTCAAGTTAGCAAACGTAACACCTATCTTTAAGAAAGGCGATAAAGGTGCGGCGGGAAATTATAGGCCAATCAGTTTAACGTCTGTTGTAGGTAAGCTACTGGAATCAATAATTAGGGATCGTATAGTCGAACACTTGGAATTGCATAAACTAGTTAGAAATACGCAGCACGGTTTTAGGCGAAACAAATCTTGCTTAACTAATCTTTTAGAATTTTTTCAAAGCGTGATTGACGTTTACGACAGTGATCGGGCGGTTGATGTAGTATATTTAGATTTTCAAAAAGCGTTTGACACCGTACCGCACAAAAGACTCATTGAAAAAACTAAGGCTCATGGAATCATAGGTGTAGTAATAAATTGGATAGAAGAGTGGTTGCGAGGTAGGAAACAGAGGGTGGTCGTTGATGGAGCGGAGTCGTGTTGGGCTAATGTAGCGAGTGTCGTTCCTCAGGGTTCTGTATTGGGTCCCTTGCTTTTTCTTATATATATTAACGATTTAGATGTCGGCCTAGTCAGTACAGTCTCAAAGTTTGCGGATGACACGAAGCTGTGTGGTAGGGCGATTAATGACGAAGATAGAAGTAAAATCCAGGAAGATCTGAATAAAATCGTTGATTGGTCAGTCACATGGCAAATGAGATTTAACGTTGATAAGTGTAAGATTTTGCATATAAGTTCGCGTAACGGTAATTTTGCGCATAGTATGTCCGGGAAAGATTTAGCATGCGTACAGCAGGAAAAAGATTTAGGAGTTATAGTCACTGGTGATTTAAAAGTAGCGAAACAAAGTACAGCAGCGGTCAGTAAAGCGAACAAAGTGTTAGATTTTATAGCTCGAAATTTTGAGTACAAATCGCGCGATATTATAGTTCCTCTTTATAAATCATTAGTTAGACCCAATTTGGAGTAAGCGATCCAATTTTGGAATCCGCATATGCGCAAAGATATAAACAAAATCGAAAGAGTTCAAAGACGAGCAACTAAGATGATTCCGTCGCTTAGGTCAAAGTCGTACGATGATAGGCTGGATAGGCTAAAGGATTTAAAATTGACTACACTCGAGATTAGGAGGCTAAGGGGTGATCTAATCCAGGTTTTCAAAATTATGAATGGGTTCGATAACGTAGATAGAGATAGCTTTTTCGAAATATCTCAATATAATAGGACTAGAAATAACGGGTGTAAGTTGACAAGTAGAAGGTTCGAGACAGCAGTTGCCAAAAACTTTTTTACGCATAGAATAGTAAATAGCTGGAATAGTTTGCAGGTAGAAGTAATTAGTAGCACGTCTATAAACATGTTTAAAACTCGATTAGACGCATATGTTGATAGATTGGGTATAGTTTAAGGTAGTAAAATTAAGGCTTTGTGGTGATAGATCCCACAGCTCAACATAAGTGTTGTGGGATATAGGGAGGCAGCATCTTGGGTTAGGGGATACTCTATGTCCTTACACACCCCATTTAAAGAAATTCCTCTGCCGAGCGGTGCCCCCCATCGTAATGTGAGGTATTGAAAAACTCAGGATCTTCACTTTCCCCACAAACACCTTGAAATGGGAGACCCAAAATGGGTGCACACACATTTCTACATTACTGTATAGTCTTTACAGCCACACCTACACTTTTCCTCCTAAGTATTTATATTGTAATGTATATAGTTATAAATTTTGACTTGGTCCGCAATCGATATGGATGGACCGTGACTTATTTTTGGTTGGCAAGGTACTGGTATTGATGGATACGGTAATGAAATTTACTGGATTCTTTGGATCTGATATATTTGCATGTCGGTTATAAATAGATATAGAGTGTAACATATTTGTGGATAGTAGTCTATTATGACTTGATCCTCTGGATCCAGAGATTCTATCTTTAGTTTTAAATCGATAATTAATTAGTTTTAAATTGATAATTATTTAGTTTTGTAAAAATTGGTCGTTGCGAATGTACAGGCAATTTTTACATAAATTTATGTTCTTGTGGTTCGGAACCCAAGTAAAATTGTAGGTCCCCTCCGCCACCACGGAGGACATACACAATACACCATTACGAACACAGTTAGGTAGACCAGCCATGAGTGGATCCTAGGGTCTTTGTTGGTCTGAAACATTATAACATTATATATAATTTTTCATTATAGAATCTTACAATTAGAGATTACTGTAGAATTTGAAGAATTGTGAAAATAGCAAAATGCTAAATTAATAAGGATTATAAAATTTTAAGGTCAAATTTTTTATATTATACAAAGTTAAAATTAAAATTTGAGTTAAAATTTAAAATTATATAATGCTGAAATCTTAAGCTTGGTAATTACAGAATTTGAAGGACTGTGAGGAATAGCAGAATTACCGAATCACAAGGATTATAAAATTCAGAAAATTTTAAGATAGATTTACCTAATAGGTGGCTTATACCGAGGCAATTCTATATGTAGGTGCTGCTGAAAGCTGTGGAAGTTCTTTTGAGTACGAATCGATATTCTTTGACTTCCCTGCGTCTTACGGGCGTGTATTATGCGGTCACGTATGTAACAGGAATAGATAACTTTTTCTATTTTAAGTTTTAATAGTTTGTCAAAGATTTCTTTTCTGTAGTCACAGAGTGATTCGTTAATATATATACACATTAGGTTTGATAATTATAACTGCACTTCTTATTTCTGATTTCCACAACCTGTCACTCAATTTGAATTTTAGGATTCTTTTGTCTGTCATATTTTTTCCAACTCGGTGTGCTTCTGTAATGACATTTTCAGGAATGTTTATGCGGAGTTTGTCTCTGATGGCGTTTCTAACAATACAATTTGAGTGGAATTTTCATTTGGAGACCTTGAGGGACTCCAGGCTGCAGATAAAGAATAATAGTCCGGTAGCACAGACCCTGATTTTACTGCAACCCTGCATTGTTTGTTATAAAGCAAATTTTTACATATTTTGGAAGCTTATACCACCCCATTCAAGAATCCATCGGGTGTACACCTGACCTCCGCTTGGCTTTTTCAATATGGCCGCCATTTTCCAAGATGGCCGGCGAAACTGAAAAATCCCATATCCTTGTCATAC
Organism: Bathynomus jamesi; assembly: GCA_023014485.1. Classification (NCBI taxonomy): domain Eukaryota; kingdom Metazoa; phylum Arthropoda; class Malacostraca; order Isopoda; family Cirolanidae; genus Bathynomus; species Bathynomus jamesi. Next base: position 217,776 of record JAJOZX010006066.1, read on the forward strand.
TTGATGGATTTTGATGATCTTGGTGTCATTTCTAGGGTTTTTTGTTTTTAGGATGATGAGTCGATCTGGAGGGGTTGCAGATACTTTGGGAGTCGTTTTGACCCACATTCGTCAATACACAAGGTCAATGGAGGTCAAACGCCCCCCCGAAATAAGAAATATCCCATATCCTGGGCAGTCGTGGAGATATTTTGGTGATCTTACTGTCGTTTTTATGGTTTTAGGCGAGACTGAGTAGTTATATAGGGTTTAAAATGAAATCAGGGATTATTATCCCCATGGTAAGGTGAATTGCAATATGTCTAATTATTCCTCTTATTTTTTTCAGGTTGTTGAGATTATCGCTGATGGTGCTGCCCACCTGGTGGTTTGATGATGTCTTGGTTGTAGTGATTATTGTTTTTTGACTGCTGAATATGGAGAATATACCAGTTAAGCATTGTTTAGTTTTCATTTGCTGAGGATAAATTATTTCAATGCGATTTGTACTCTGAAGAATGGCTGAACAAAATTCTTATTTTTCAGGTTCTACAAAGGCTGCAGACGAATGTTTCTTCAAGGATTTCCTGCGTAGCTGTCCTGGGGGTCAGAAAGGTCTTTCAAATTGTGGGAGGACTCAGAAAATCATAGAGAGCAGCGACATCAGAGGGCAGCCAGATGTTCGAGCGAGACTAGAGCCTCTTTTGGAAGATGGAGCAAAAATCCTTTGTTTTCACAAGAACTGTTTCCACCTATATGTCCAAGCGGAATTTATCAGCACTCATGAAAAAGAGAGAATGTGATACCCCTAAAGTGGAGCCAAAAAGACTACAGCATTGGAGCTTTCATCATCTCATGAAGAGGCTGACGTGATAATAACACAACACGCTATCGCACAAGCTGAGAAAGAGTCTGATGCCCGCATCTCCATCATTTGTGATGACACAGACGTGTTTGCCATGCTGACTCACTTCTGTGAATTTAAGAAACTAGGCTGTCCCATGATTATGGAGTCTCCAGTGCGTGGCAGAAAATCAGTGGATATCCGAGCAACTGTAACCCAGCACAAAGACATCATCCCACAAATCCTCAAACTACACGCTTTGAGTGGTTGTGACACAGTTGCAGCAATACATGGCATCGGCAAAGCCACTGTCATTGCCACAGCCAAGAACGGTCGGAAGCTAGACAAGCTGGGGTCCCTTGATGCATGCTTTGACCATATCGAGAAAGAGGCAACAGCGTTCATTATTGCATGCTATGGGGATAAGAAATCCTCATCTCTTACTGAGTGTCGTCAGCGAGTATGGGCTCAGAAGACAGGGAAGTCGGGAACTGCTGCACCCAAACTATGTTCTCTACCACCAACAACTGAAGCTTTTCATCAAAATGTGCTCAGAGCCCACTACACTGTGGCGAACTGGCTCGATGCACTAAAGTGTGACCCACCACCACTTGATCCTGTGCATTATGGGTGGGAGAGAGACGAAACAAACAGAGTTCTCATCCCAAAAACAGTTGGTGAAGGAGTGTGCTTAACACCAGATGAAGTTCTGAAGCTAATCAGATGTGGCTGTGAATCACAATCAGCATGCAGGGGGAGTCGCTGCGGCTGCATGGGACACGGAATCCCTTGCACAATGCTATGTGCATGTGGCAGCGGCTTGGATTGCAACAATCCATTGACCCAAAACGCAAACGAAGAGCAGACTGATAATCCTGACGATCCTGACACAACCATGTCTTTTGATATTTGCCCCCAATAAATGATTACCTAATGTGAATAACTGCATCAACGTTGTCAATGCCAATCCCCCAGCTAGGTGTGAGCTTTGTTTTGCTTACGAGGTCATATCTTGTAGCTTTGCAACCTCCTATAGAATGCATGTGCCCTGCACTTCAGCATAAATTGTGGTTTATATCCGAATATCCATATCCATATAATGTGGGTTATGTCATTTAAGCATTATGATCTGGTTTTATCTGCAGAAAAGATGTTAAGTGCTCAGCAGTTAGCTAGATTGTAGAAATTGTCACTGAAATAAAGCAAATACAGTGATGTCAACTGTGGCATTATCATATTTCAAGGCCAAACTTTAACCTCAAATGACCTTGACTTGACCCATGGAGTAGCAAAATGATATCCTACTGTTATTATGTGCCTATAGAACTACTGAGTCTCGCCCAAAACCATACAAACGACAGTAGATCACCAAAATATCTCCACGTCTTCCTGGGATTTGGGATATTCTTTATTTCGGGGGGCGTTTGACCTCCAATGACCTTGAGTATTGACGAATGTGGGTCAAAACGACTCCTAAAGTATCTGCAACCCCTCCAGATCGACTCATCATCCTAAAAAACCCTAGAAATGACACCAAGATCATCAAAATCCATCAAGTATTGACCAGGATATGGGATTTTTAAGTTTCGCAGGGTTCCCGTGCAACCGGACTGTAAGTCCTTATGGGTTTCCTGTTTGAAGTCGCTGCTTAACCTCTCATTTTCTAATATTTGGGTGTGCAGTCGATCTTCTATAGTGGATACTCTTTTATTAAGGGCGTTTATACACTGCTTAGGTCTTTGTTTTCTTTTTCTACTTTGTTTATTCTCCCGTCCATTTCTTTCAGACAGTTTAAGATAAAAGATAAATAGGATTCCATATACAACGTTAATTGTTTATTATCAGTACTAGGAGAACCCGCCCTTCGTGCGGGTGGCAAAAATATCCTAGCCGACGGTGGAATATTTTTTGTAGTTCGAAGACTGTTATTAGTTAGGTTAATTGAATGCCCGGTTAGGTTAATTGTACGCCCTTGACGATTGGTTAGGTTAAGTCGTGATATTTTCATTAAAGCTAACGAAAATATCACGACTTAACCTAACCAATTGTCAAGGGCGTACAGTTGACCCACACACACACACACACACACACACACACGGGCGTCCTTTTATTATTATAGATAGACTTTTTAAAATTACTGTATAATTAAAAGTAGAATTCATTACGCCTTTTTCTAATGCATTAAAATACAAATATCGCCCATATATATATATATATATATCAAGAATCTTCTTCTCTTTTCGAGCGTGACCGACTGACAGACATTCCTGGGTGTTTATAGTATTAATTACAGGTAAACGCCTGGCACTCTCTCCTTTTATTTGCTTGAAATTCTTTAGACCGTTGACGGAAGGGGATCTCTTCGGGGGAGGCAGCGTTTGATGCAGAGGGAGAAGGCATACCTCTCTCCTGTTCCGTCACGGACACTCCTGAAGATGGGGGAGCGGGGGGTGCCTGTTGTCGTTTCGTTGCTGTTGAACTTTGCTTCCTCTCTTTGCCATTTCTTATTTATTTATTATTTTTTATTTATTTAAGTGTATTCACTTGAAGTTTAGATATACAGGGTGACGCAAAAGTCGCGCATCATAGGAATTTTCAGTGTTGACTATAATATATTATTTTTTTCTTTTACGTAAGGGATGGCTGCTGGAAATTAACAATAGACGAGAGAGTGAGCCCGGTTTTAATGTATGGAATACCAGGTACAAAAAGTCGATGAATCAGTACCGAATTTAAATTCTGTACCGATTCATCGATTTGTAGTAACTGGTATTCCATGCATTAAAACCAAGCTCACCCTCTCGTCTATTGTTAATTTCGTAGTCATCCCCAACATAAAAGAAAAAAATAATATATTATAATCAGCACTGAAAATTCCTATGATGCGCGACTTTTGTGCCACCCTGTATGTTGATGGTTTATGGGGAACTTAATGAGAGAATTTGGTTCGTTTTTTGCTTTACATGAAATATTTTATTTAAACATTTCGCTGAAATTCAGTCGTTCATTCATATGCTTGTTATTTCAGGGTCACGGACCACAATTGTGGCCCTGTAGGACTAAGGTTGCAGTGACGGAGGTCGCGAGAAAAATTCAGTAACATTTTTTATGTAATATTATTAATTAAGTAATGCACCTAATCTGATGAGATTGTAACTGTATAATCTCGGCATGTTTATAATTTTATTTGAGCAGTAACACACTGGATCACTGACTTTAAACACTGTTAATTTTGATAGGAACAGGGAGCACGAAACTGACAAGCGTCACCGGCACGAACTCAAGACACAATGGGTCTTAATTTCCTGTTATCAAATCTCTTGGAAAAATGAATAAACGCCTTAACAATAATACCGTCTGGCCACTGACTCATATTGTATGGGTCAAACTGAGTTTACACCTCTAATTACACTGGTCAACAAAGTTTTTGCTTCAGACTCAAAAGTAACTGTATTTTACTAATTTGAGGGTGCTGATTTTGAATATAAACCTTCTTTTTGCATATCGTGTCAGGGATTTTCTGTACAGAAGGTGGATTTGTTTGGTTGATCGTATTTCCTGTAGATTTTTCATTAATGATTACTTTTCAAATGTTTGTGTTTAACTATGTTTTCATCTACGTTTCTCTCTTTACAGATATGATGACAATGTGTGCTTCTAGTTGTTGCAGCAATAAACCTGATTCATTCTACTACATTTGTGGTTTATTCACTTCATCTTCACAACGCAGGAATATTACAACGAAGAAAAATCTCAACTTCTAAGATATGGTAACAAGAAGGTGCTACAGAATAAGGGGTACAAAAGTTCGCAAGTCAAGCTGATAACACCAAACCCACTATAACACTGTAACATTAAAATGACAACAGCAGGAAAAGTAATTGGAAATTATCTGAAGGAGGTTCCACAGCAGAAAATCAAACATCATGCGAAAATTATGGCAGAGTCTAGGCCTACCAATAATTAAAAATTGCTCAGTACTCACAAGCCTATACAGAAAACGAGACATTCCAAACATAGAAGCTATACAAATGACTTTTACGTCTAACATAGAGGAAATGAAAGATGAAGATTACTGGTCTCGACGACAGTCCCTGAAACTCTATTCTCTGGAAAGAAGACTGGAGCGCTACACAGGAAACTTTAGAAATTAAATATAAACACACTAGAGTGAGAGAAGAGGCAGATTATATTAAGGAGGAGATTGTAGACATCAATCAAGCAGGGAAGTACTCCGGGTGGGACGTTAAACAGAAGACAGGGAGTGCTGGAACTCCCGTTCCTGTCGCTGTCTTCCTTAGGCAATCTTTTTATCTTTTTCCTTGTCTCCTCTACCATGTAAACAGTCCAGCATGCCCTCAAACATACGTACACTTCTCTCCCTATTCCTCACTACATATACATGCATCTTACACACTGCGTAATCTTTTCAAAATTTATAAAAAAGGCATCAACTCACGGATTTTCCTTGAGACTCACGGATTTTAAGTCTCAAACTCTCTTATGTAAGATATGTTTCCAGTTATCAAAATCAGGCACAGGCAAAATCTCACGGATTTTCATACTTCAAGGTTGACGTCTCTGGGGAGGGGACCATAAATGTTCCCACTTCTTCCACTTCTAGCTACCCCGCTGCCGATACCAGAAACGCAGACCGGGTAGAGGGGTTGGATCTGCTACCGTCCATTCGAGATGTTCTGGGCCTCTGCCTGATTACCTTTTCATTAATTTCTGCAACATTCGTGGCCTTTTCTCAAATTTTCAATCTATTAAGACCATCTCTCCTCCTCTAAACCTCATCTTTTCCTCACTGAAACTCGGGTGTCTGAGACGACTGACAGCAACCCCTTTTCTGTACCCTCTTACTTTCTCTATACTCAAACTTCAAAGGTGGATGTTGCGTATACTGTATGCACGCAATGACCTAACTTGTTCTCGTATTCCGAACTCGAATCTTTCGAGTTCTGGCTACGGCTTACATGCCAATCTCAAACTAAATACATCCTCGCTGTTTACCTTTCTCCTAATTCTACTGACTACACAAAGTTCTTTGACTACCTCACTTCCAAATTGAAATATATTTTATCCCGCTCTCCCTTTGCTAAAATCTCCATTTTAGGAGATTTCAATGTTCACCATCGCCATTCGCTTTCCTCCCATTTCACTACTATAGCTGGTAAACTAGCTTACAACTTTTCTATCCTAAATGACATAGAGCAGATTGTACAGCACCCTATTCGTATCACCGATCGTCTTGGAGATAGGCCGAACATTCTGGCTTTAATTCTTACCCCTCATCCTTCTTAATCTGTGAAACTTTTCTCTCCGTTGCGCTCCTCCGACCACAATCTTCTATCTGTTTCCTGTCCTATCGCTCCAATCCGCCCTTTGCTCCCTCCCAAGAGTTGACGCCTTTGGCACTTTGGCGCCGCTGATTGAGAAGCCTTTAGGCATTACTTCTGTGATTTCCCATGGCATGATTACTGCTTCCTTGACCGTGACCCTTCCGAGTGTGCTGAGCGCATCACAGAGGTGATTCTCTCGGGCATGGAGGCGTACATTCCATATTCTATTCCGACTACGAATGTAAAAAAACCTTGGTTTAACTTTACTTGTCCTAATGCTATCCACAACAGAGAGGAGCCATTCAGAAGGTACCGTTGCCATCCGACTCTCACTGAGTTTATATTTGTGCCCGGAATCGTGCAAAATTTGTTCTTCGACTCGCCAAAAATTCCTTCATCCGACAAAAATGTGAAAATCTATCCAATTCTAATTCTTTTCGCTCTTTCTAGCATCTCGGTAAGAACCTCTTCAACAACTTTACTTCCTCTTCTTTCCCTCCTCTTTTCAATTCCAACGGCTCAGTTGCCGTCACTTCTGACAAAGCTGAACTCTTCACTCAAACTTTCGCTTTAAACTCAACCATGGACGATTCCGGTGCTGTGCCCCCTATCTTTTCCTCCCTCTGTCTTTATTATGTCTGAAATTAGAATATCTTCCAAAGATGTTCTTTCTGACCTATCTCGGCTCAGCTCTAGGAAGGCGTAGGATCCTGATGGTGTTCCTCCTGTTGTTCTTAAGAACTGTGCTTCTATGCTGACACCCTTCCTAGGCAAAGTCTTTCGTCTTCGTCTCTCATCTGGTACTTTTTCTTCCTGCTGGAAGTTCGCTTTCATTCACCCTGTCCTAAAGAAGGAGGACCGCTCTCAACCCTCCAACTATCGTCCAATTGCTTTGATTTCTTGCCTTTCTAAAGTTTTTGATCTATCCTTAATAGGAAGATTCTTAAACACCTCTCTTCTCACAGTCTTTTATCAGATCGTCAGTATGGGTTCCGTAAGGGACGCTGGACTGGCGATCTTCTTGCATATCTCTCTGACTTTTCATCATCCTCCATTCGGGATTTTGGAGGAACTTTTGCTATAACGCAGACATATCGAATGCGTTTGATAGAGTCTGGCACAAATCTTTAATTTCGAAACTGCCCTCCTTCGTTTCTATCCTTCTATCTGTGCCTTCACCTCCAATTTCCTTTCTGGCCGATCTCTAGCAGTGGTTGTAGATGTTCACTGTTCTTCTCCTAAAGCTAGCAACAGTGGTGTTCCTGAGGGTTCTGTCCTGTTATCCACTCTTTTCCTTTTATTTATCAACAGTGCCGTGCAGAGAACGTTTAAGGGGCAGGGGCTCAAAAAGGGTTCCTCTAAGGGGTCTCTCTCTCTCTCTCCAAGCTCTTTCCTTTCGTAGCATTGCACTAAAACTATAAAAAATAGCAATTAGCAAAACAGCAATATTTTACAAATGAAAATAATAGTCCATAGCTGAGCGAATATATTGTTTGTATATAAATGACGTTGTTTCCTGCTGGTGTCCAAAGTTTGTGCCTGCTAGTACCCTAATCGTGTTAAATCTTGACGTACATTTGTTTTTAATGTCCTGAATATGGTTTGCAAAAGATAATGATGTGCTGTATGTGACCCCAAGTATTTTGGTCTTGTGAGTATGTGGAATTTTGGTGTTGTTTAGTGTAAGCTGTGGAGTTATCTGGTGTTCTTTTGTGTTGCTTGTTAGCAAGGTGATGGTTGATTTTGTGGGCGCTACTTTGAGTCTATTGTGTGTGAGCCAGTCTTGTATACTGTTTATGGATATTTGTAGGTTATTTGTAGCGGTGTTGATGTTGTTGTGGGTGGATGTTAGAGTGATATCATCTGCATGTGATGATAAGGTAAGCTTGTTATCTATGGATGTTGGAATGTCATGCATGTATAAGTTGAATAGTGTTGGTGAGAGAACAGAGCCTTGAGGAACCCCGTTCGGAAAAAGCTTGTTTTTGGATGACTTGCCATTAAATGTGACATGTGAGTATCTTCCTGAGGGAGAGTTGCTTAGCCACCTTTTGATGTTATTGTGCATATTTGTGTTGAGTATTTTGTTTATGAGAGGGAAGCGTGGGATAGCATCAAATGCTTTACTAATGTCTATTGTTGCTAATAGTGTACGTTGAGCTGGTCGTCTGGAGTTGATGCCATCCATGATGTTCTGCGTGAGGCTAGTGAGTAATGTCGTGGACGAGTGGTGAGGTCTGAATCCATGTTGAGTAGGCGATAGTGGTCTGTGTGGGTTGGTGATTTGTAAGATTAAGCTTTCTGTTACTTTGGAAGGTGTGCATAGTTAAGTAGAGTCAACAGGAAGCTGATTCTGTAAAAAAGTTAAAAAACAACTTAAAAAAACTATCTGGATTATAAGACAAAATAAAAGAAAATAAAAATAAAACAGAAAAAACAAAATTTCAAAATTAAAATTTTTTTTAAAAGTTTAAAAAAATTTAAAATTTAAAAAATTTAAAAAAGGACTGACCTGGATGGTAAAAGTTAAAAATGACAAATGGAGAAAAAGGAAAGAAGAAAAAACTTTCGTTAGTGCGTTAGTTGCGTTAAAAAGGTGTTGGTAGGTTAGGATGTATGTAATTTTATCGAGGAAAGGCTGTCGTTTAATTCTGGATTTAATTTCTTAACAAAAAGGGATTCTAAAATTTTAAGATCAAGCGAATTAGAAGCAGACGACAAAATCGCAAAGGAGTCGTGGGGGCACGGGTGGTCATGGGTCTCTGAATGATGCCGAATAGCAGAAGATTCAGGAGTGGGAAGAAGGCGAGACGTTCGATAAGAAAAACACAAATGCTTCGAATTCCTAAGTTTAAACTGTAGGGCAGTCTGCCCCACATAATGACTTTGGCAGGTCGCACATGTATATAAATAAATAACAAAGGATCTCAAAAGCACGGGGAGGTGATCTTTATGGCGAAAAAAAGGATTGCAGAGAATTAAAATTAGGATTAATAATTATAAAATCGCATTGAGGGAAGTGTCTGTCCAAAATAGAGTGGGCATCTTTATTAAGTTGAAAAGTTAGTTGGTCTAAAATATGAAGCTTAAGATAAACCTTCTGTTTCGGAACCGTGGACTGAATTATTTTGGGCGAATAGAGGTTATTTAAAAATTTAGAAATTAAAGTTTCAATAGACGAAGTACAATAAAAATTATAGTTAAAAAATCTCTTAAGATACTGAATTTCTAAGTCAAATAAAGACCAACTTGAACAAAGGTGCCAACTGGCTGATTAAGCCAACTGTCTCCTGCGCCAACTGTCTGAAAGACAATTATAATCCCGGTGATGCTGGGATGAAATCTTATTATACACCTGAATCTTCCAGGTGAAGGATGCTCTGGCTCCTCTCTTTTTAAGTTAGGTATACCCCTTTTGGGGGTGAGGCCCTCCCACTTTCTTCCCCAAAGAGGTTAGGTGAACTCCCCAAGCTTGTTGGGGGAATTCCCCTTTTTTTTGGCACCATGGGGGAAGGGGTTGGCACTGTGGGAGGGGGGAAGGTTGGCACTGACACTCATTTGATCAACATTACAATTGTCTCAGCTTCTAAACAGTGGCTGCATCCTCCAACGCAGGATACGTCAACGCGAAGAGGCGACGTGAAACCAAAACATCAACGCGCTGGTGGCCAAACTTCCTCAAATCTCCGTGCAGCAGGCTGTCTACGGCCTGTTGCGTGGCACGGTCAGAGTACCGATCGGCTCCCGGGGCCGGACCTATTCTCAGCGTGCTAGTTTTTCAATTACAGGGAGCAATTGCGTGCTCCCCGAACTACTCTTACTCTCTGGCGACATTAAGATTAATCCAGGCCCCACTACAACTTACACATGTCACCATACACAAAGACAAAGACATAATAGCACCATGAGACACAAACAGAAGTATAATATTAACATATTACAACACAACGTAGATGGCCTCACAAACAAAATCATGCAGCTTAGGGAATTCGTACACAAACAAAACATTCACATAGCACTTATACAAGAAACAAAACTAAAACGCACACACAAAACACCCACCATCCCTGACTTCACGGCGATCCGTCGAGATAGTACTGGGGGTCACGGGGGTGGACTCATCACTTACATACGTAAAAGCATTAGCTACACTGATGCAACCCAAAATATTACAAACACAATCCAAGCAGATAACACGATAGAAATACAGGCAGTTAACATTAAAACACGCGCAAAACACAACACCACACTAATCAACATTTACATCCCACCAGATAGTTCACCTCAGGTGCCAGCCAATTACAATTCACAGTTACACAATCTTGCCTCTCTCACTAATGTCATCTTAGGAGGAGACTTCAACGCCAAAGCCACTAGTTGGTACCTGCACAACCAAAACAACACCAGAGGCGCCAACTTAGCCACACAACTAAACAGCCTCTTCATTCTTAACAATACAGAAGAACATACACACATACCACATCAAGCAGGATACTCAAACTCCTCCCCAGACATAACGTTCTGTTCCCCCTCACTAGCAACACATACACAATGGAGAACAGAAAAACAACTGTCATCAGACCACCTGCCCATCATCATTACAACACATTCTACACTCTGCCCCAACAGCCTTAGGCACACTTACAGAAATTACAAGAAAGCTGATTGGGAACAGTTCAAAATACAGACTGAGGAACAATTCACCACATTAAACAGCACACCCATCATAAACATCAATACAACACTCAAGACATTTAATCAGATTATCAATAATGCAAACAAATACATACCCAAGGGCAACATTAGGAAACACAACCCAAATTACACTAGAGAAATAGCCCACCTCATAAGGCAACGTAACAACCTCAAATATAACACACAAACACCACACACAGAAGCCATAAAACAACAGATACAACAGCTCAACACAGAAATAAACAACAAACTCAAAGAAAAACAAACAGAAACATTCAGGGAATTTATAACAACACTAAACCACTCCACAGATACATCCAGGCTATACAAGACTATAAACAACATTACCCACTCTAACAGCGGCATTCACACCTCACACGCGGCTGTCTGTCGTAGCCAAAATAATATCCCAACATACACACAACAAGCTAACATTCTAGTTAATCACTACGCAAAGATAAGTCACTTAAACAGAGACAACTACCAGAAACACGCAGACAGACAAACAGCCAGACACAACAAAACCTACAGACTCGACACGACCATTACACCCTTCAATGCAGACCAGACCACCAAGATCATCAAAAACATTAAGAATTCGAAGGCTACTGGACCAGACAACATATCTAACATACACCTTAAACACTTGGGCCCACAAGGAATACTAGCTCTCACAAATATCAGCACACATTCATACCAACACTGTATTATTCCTGACATATGGAAACAAGGTAAAATTATTACACTACTCAAACCAAACAAAAATCCAACAGAACCAGCTTCCTATAGACCCATTACTTTACTATGCCCACCTTCCAAAGTAACAGAAAGACTAATCTTACAAATCACCAACCCACACATTCCACTATCGCCTACTCAACATGGATTCAGACCTCACCACTCAACCACGACATTACTCACTAACCTCACGCAGCACATCATGGATGGCATCAACTCCAGGCGACCAGCTCAACGTACACTATTAGCAACAATAGACATTAGTAAAGTATTTGATGCTATCCCACGCTTCCCTCTCAAAAACAAAATACTCAACACAAACATGCACAATAACACCAAAAGGTGGCTGAGCAACTATCTCTCAGGAAGATACTCACATGTCACATTTAATGGCAAGTCATCCAAAAACAAGCTTTTTCCGAACGGGGTCCCTCAAGGCTCTGTTCTCTCACCAACACTCTTCAACTTATACATGCATGACATTCCAACACCCATAGATAACAAGCTTACCTTATCATCATATGCAGATGATATCACTCTAACATCCACCCACAACAACATCAACACCGCTACAAATAACCTACAAACATACATAAACAGTATACAAGACTGGCTCACACACAATAGACTCAAAGTAGCGCCCAAAAAATCAACCATCACCTTGCTTACAAGCAACACAAAAGAACACCAGGTAATTCCACAGCTTACACTAAACAACATCAACATTCCACACACTCACATATCCAAAATACTTGGTGTCACATACAACACATCATTATCTTTTGCAAACCACATTCAGGACATTAAAAACAAGTGTACGTCAAGACTTAACACGCTTAGGGTACTAACAGGCACAAACTTTGGACACCAGCAGGAAACAACATCACTCATATACAAACAATATATTCGCTCAGTTATGGACTATGCTAGCCCATGCTGGGCACCCATTATCTCAAACACACACATAAACACCTTACAAACAATACAAAACAACGCACTTCGTATCATTACAGGATGCACTCAAACAACACCAATAGAACACCTGCACACAGAAACAAAAATACTAAAAGTTAGGGAACATTTAGACATGAGCGGAACACAATTCATGGCAGCAGCGACAACTAACCCACAACACCCTTGCCACTACATGTACAATCATGCACCAACACCTCGCACCATTAAGGTAACACCAGAGAGACATTATAACCAAATACTCCATTCCATACCACGCCCCACAGACATCACACAGTACAGAAAACACACACACACACACCTAACCGACAAAGCACTGACACGACTCGGTCCGAATGCGGTCCTAGGTGCGAAGCCGCCACCCATTAACAGGTCAGAGATCAGCCTGAGCAGATCGGATCGAGTTAACTTAGCACGATTCCGATGTGGACATCACCCCAACTTACGGACATATAAACACAGACTAGACAACTCCATAGACGACAACTGCCACCTGTGACAGGACACACCACAAACAATTGAACACATTATGACAGACTGTACCGCTCTAGCACAACGTAGAACGCAACACAACATCACTAGTGCGCTGAACCTCTGGTCCACTCCGGAGAGGGCGATCGGTTACCTGCGTGCCGCCGGCTTGCTCGATCAGGGTGGGCTGATCGGCTAAACAACAACAACAACAACATTACAATTGCTCTGCACTCGTCTTGTTTCCGGCGATAATACTCTCCTTTCCATTGTAATCGATACTGAACCAACGTGTGGAATGAGTGTAGGCTATATTAGGCTATAACATAAAACCGGTTTTATCTGGTTACCTCTGAACAATCTGGAATGGGGTAGGAATATCGAAGTACAACACAAAACCGGTTTTATCTGGCTACCTCTACACAATCCAGAATTATTCAGATCACCTGAAGATCAGGGCCCCCATGTATTCTTGTTTTTTGTTTTACAGTACCAAATATAATAATAAATTAAATTGAATACCCGGTTAGGTCAACTGTACTCCCTTGACGATTGGTTAGGTTAAGTCGTGATATTTTCGTTAGTTTTAACGAATATACCATTTGCTAATTGAGGCTGGGGCTCCTGATCTTCAGGTGATCCAATTATTCAAGTGGAGGCATTACTTTTCAGCTCACCCTCGTACAAAATTCATACCTCAACCAGTCTCCTTCACTATTCGTTTTCCTTCGCCTTTGAAATTCAGTTAAACTTAACACAATCCTATAAATCAAAATACTAACTTACTTTTCAAAATTTAAGAAAATTTTAACATAAATAGAGGTATATCAAATATTTCAAGCAAAGCTTTATGTCAAAATTAAATAAAGTTAAGTTTAAACATCAATTAACGCTTGTAGATTTCAAGTACGACACTCGATCTCATAAGAAAACATACATTCATACAATAGTTTACTTCCATACTGCGACACGTTTACCATTCAACACAATCATACAATCACCCAACCAGCACATAACACAATGACCCCAAATATTGGATAAACGAATATTTATGTTTTGTGAATTTTCATAGCTCGTATTGTTGTTTACATCCTTTTCCACCATTATTTTTTTTTTTTTAATTATAATTAAATTTTCGCGTTACACACGCACTCCTTTACAGTTTTAATAGTATAGATTATTTAGGGTTTTCAAAGTGTTTGTGTTTTATTAAGAATCTATTTTTCACAGTTGAGAATTTGTTTAAACTTGTATACTGCACATTGTGTGTGAGAAAGAGGGGTTTCTTTGGTCGCTCTGAATATTTTTTATTTAACTTTAGCTTTGTTTATTTTTCGAAGCGAGGCACGGCAAAGGGCGAGATGAAGGCGAACCCACTGGCAGGCCCTATACAGTTAGGTAATTGCGGTCGGTAGGACGCGACAGTGTCAGCTCGGCGGGGTGATTGCGGTTTGTGTGGCTTCTACGATTTGAGCTTTTTGTGGTTCGTGCGGATTTTATTTCGAATTAAATTTTGAAAATTTTGCAGAGAAGCAGTTTTATATTTATTATTTTTATTTTAGAGCTCGCTGGCAAACTTGCTTATAATTTAAATTTTGTAATTTTATTTTTCCGAAGTTCACTTTAATTATTTCAGTACTGTAAATATTCGTGTTTCATAAATAAAATGTAAATTTATTTTTGTAATTTCATTTTCAGAAAAATTTTGAATTTATTTTTCCATAATTTATTTTCTTTTTTAGTTTGCAAATTATTTGAATATTTTAATTTCTTTAATAAATTAATTTTATTTTATTTTGGTAAATTTTTATTTCTAATTTCATTTTATTTCTAAATTTAATTTAATATAAGTTTATAAAATATAAATTTTCATACTTTTAATTTCATTCGACTTCACCTAATGAAGGGAAGGTTTAAAACTAGATTTTTTCCATCTCGCTTGGTTCAGAGTGGGCGGGACCTGCGTGAGTGATTGAGTGGTGAAGTGAAAAATCTTTTTTCAGAATTCAGTTTTGTAGGGGCACCCAAAAGTTAGTCTGTGGTACCAATAATAAATTTGCAAAATATTAGCTACCTGCGACATCAACTTCACCGGGCCCAAGGAGGTAAAAACTTTTGCCTTTCAGGTCCCCCCAAAAATTAAGAAAAATTCAAAGATTTAAGCGTATCTTCCGTTGCGTTTATGCTAGGAAGATCATTTTTGTCTCATTTGATTTGTCTATTTATGTTCTTTAACTTTACTCTAGTACACATTTTTCCTACTTCGCACAGAAATTTGGAAAATTTGGTATTTAGTGAAAATACTAACAAAAAATAGGGTTTTTTATTGCTTCGTTGATTGGTTGATGTTATTGATGTTAAGCGTCATTCAATGGTTCAGTTTTCTTTTAGAAGCTCATTAAATAGCTGCATAGCTTTCAATATATTGGTTTATTAGAGCAGCTTTCCGCTAATTTAAGCTACTGTAGATACGAGCCATGCATATTTCGGCTTAAATTACCTATAACTTACCACGTGGAGGTGGCTGCTCTTTGAGTTCCACCTAACCCACTCACCACAATAATTTAGAAAGCTTCTTATTCAGTTTTGTAGTCTCTCTTGGTTTCAAATGTTTTCATTTGCTTGAGATGCAGTTTTGGTTTTAACGTAGCCATCTCTCCTTTCACTTCCATAAAATGCTCTTGCCGCTTCTGTTACAAGTTTGATACTCCTTTCTACTGCTTGTGTATGACAAGGGAATTGAAAGTTTTAATTTTTCTTCACTAGTGTTCTCAGCCAATGATGTCAACTCCTCTTTGGTTAAGTGTTTTGTCAATGGTGGCTCAAGCCTGATGGGACTATGTGTCCAAAATATAATATCAGTTTAGTCAAGTGAATGGAAATTTAGCTTCGGTACACTGAACTCGCGAATGCTTTTCATTTTCTTCAGCTTCAGATCTTGCTACTTCGATCCTTCGTATTGCCAATTTTCGAGTGTTTGGCCGGTTATCAGTAATCATTGCAAGAAGAAGGTTCTCTTGATGCGCAACGTAGGCGTTACGAATGATAACTTTATCAACAATATCTCTAAAGCTCCTTTGCTAGGTATCTTGAATAAGCTACCATCTGCCACAGGTGATGAGGTCCATGATAACACCAAGGTTTTGTCTTGATCTTGAACCACATTGGAGCATAAACTTTGACGATGTATTCTACCAGCACTTTTAAGCTATCCATCGGATTTTCACATCCTATGTAGAAACGCAGAATGCGGTTAGCAGTATCCAACCATCTGGATTGGACCATTGGCCAGGTTGAAGATTTGCTAAGTCATTGCTGCAACACCCAGAAGTAATAGCCTGAGAAGCTTTATGGAGGTACAATTGATCCGTACTTAGATCATCAGAATCAGTAATTGGAAGAGGATTCCTTCCACGGCTTCAAACTTAACTATTGGTTGGTCGACAGATTTTAATGTTTTTCCAATTCGTCCTGACATTTCTCATGGACCATGGGAGGGCCCATCGAGGTGTCCTAACAAATGCCTCATGGTAACTCATTAAATAAATGAAAGAGACAAATAAACCAGTAAAAGGGTAAGTTCTGCTCCAAATTTTTTAATATGCCTCCTTTTATTCCAGTATTGACTGCAGTGCCATCAGAGCCAATGGCAACAATATTTCTAGCACTGATATTTTTGCATCCCAAGAACTCTAAAATGCCTTTATAAATGCTTTTTGCTGTGCTCAATTCTAGAGATATGTGGCATAAGTATGTTGAGCCTGATTCTTTCAAAAGGACAATATGCTTTCCATAGTAATTCTAGACTGATACTACCTTTAATTTTCATAACGTTTGTTCGATCTTTTCTTCCATCAAAGTAGAGACGCATAACATGATCACTTGAACTGAAAGTTGAGAGATCAGGGAGATCTTTTCTTGTCTTGCTCCTTTCTCGTCTTATCTTGCTTCTGTCGATCACTGAAGAAGTATCTTCACTACTAATTAATTTTAAATTTTGAAAAACAGCAGACGCAAGAGCTGCCCCACCACGGTCAGATATTCCTCTTCAATCGCATTCTCTACCCACTGTTGGAAACCTCATTCTTATTTGTGAAAGTTCGGGATTAATTAATGGCTTTATCGTGAGTTTAAACGGCTCAGTGCTTTCGTTCGTTTCGATGGAACTTGACGAAATAAATAGTTGCAGCAGTATCAAATTTTTTCATTTTTTTCGAGATCCATGCTGTATATTCTCATACTTTTGTGTAGTCTTTTTCTTTTTTTTTCCATATTTTTGGTGACCACTTTATCTCCGGATCCAATCATCATTTTTTGAGACGTTCGTTGGTCATTAAGGAAATCCCTTTCCAGAACAGGAACTTTTCAGTCTTTCTCACAAGGACATGTCAGGAAGTCTTTACATTTAAAAGAAGCTATATGAAAGAGCTTCAGTGAGTCAAGTTTAAATTTGTGAAGCAATGCTTGATAGGATGCTTGGTCTTTCCGCCCTTTGAATTGTTTCAAGACATTTTGATATTTTTCGTACAAACCTTGGATGCGCTGCGTTATGGTCTTATGATGGCTAGTTGGAATAGAAGCACGATTCCATACAGTCTTACTTTTTGGGCAACGACTGTAGCAACATCATAAATTTTTAGATTAGTTTCTCCTAACTTAATTCTTTCCTGTCTAACATAAAGGAAACACTGAACTATATCTTCGGACGAAGGTAAAAAATCAGTGAGAGATCCTTTGGTGGTCCAAAGATTGGATTCAGCTGTTGAGTATTCCTTGTCTTCCATTTTGCTGATTCATTCGCGGCCATGGAAGCCATGCCTAATTTTGCTTTGTGCGTCGGAATAGAATTAGACTAATTAATGACTGTAAATATTTTTAGCGAATCAGATTCAGTTAAAAATTTATCAAGCAATCAAATATCTGGAAAGAGATATAAATATAATATATTATAATATAGTATAAATAACAAACCCTAAATAATATAATTATGAAATAATTTAAATCTGTGAAATCCAAACAAATGGAAACATTAAAAATGGTGCAAAAATATCTACTAAAGTTGAGAAACTCAACTCAACTAAAAGATATAGAAATTCTATTTTGTTTAGTATGTTTCATGAAATACCAAATTTTTCAAATTTTCGTGAGGAATGGGAGAAAAGTGTATAAGGGAAAGTTAACCCTTTACTGCACGAATTTTTTGTATGGTTAAGTTAATGAATGCGTTGTGTTTTGAAATGTTACTAATTTGTTGGTTTATGACAGTAAAGGGTTAAAGAACATAAATACACAAATCAAATAAACAAAAATGATCTTCCTGCAAACACAAACGGAAGATACCCTTAAATCTTTGAATTTTTCCATTAATTTTTGGGGAGACCTCAAGGCAAAAATGTTTGCCTCGTTTGGGCCGTGTGAGTTGATGTCGCAGGTACCTAATATTTTTCATATTTCTTATGGTACCACAGACGAACTTGGGTACCCCTACAAAACTAAATTGTCAAAAAAAGTTTTTTCACTCCACCCTAATATATATAATACAGAGTATTATACATATACATTTATTATATTATGTTATACATATAGGATTATACTATACATATACATATTATACATATACATTACACACACACACACACACATTTCTTTCTTTTATTCTTAGTTATTATAAAAGCATTTAACCAGAGGTTTTCGAGATTTGGGGGATTATGGTCTGTGCGTTTTGGGTGAATTTTGGGGTAAGACAGGACATGGGTGCTGTCTGGTCAGCTAACGTACATTGGCGGCTGTGAGGGTGTGTTCGGTGGCCGCTAAACTTGGTAATATATATATATATAGATAGATAGTAGCCTAATCTTAACGAATTTGATGTTACCGGTTTATAGCGTAATGTTGACACTATAATAATGATAATGGTTAATTGATTGATAATAATTGATTGTTGATGATAAGGCTGGAGTCACCAATTTATAGTCACGCCAAGGTCACCACTTTATAGTGGCCTACGGATCACCGGTTTGATGTGGCTAAGAAAGTAGACTTACTATAATTATTGAATAAAATGATATGAAATTAGGGTCACCAATTTCGGCCTTCCGCCCAAATAAACAATATTTAAATAGGAGAGAAAAATTCCCTTGTTTTTTGTTTAATTAGGTAAATAAATCAATTATTTGTTCACAGCGATTAACAGTTCAATAAAGGTATTTATAATGATTAACAATGATATAACGGTATTTATATTATGCTAAAGATGACTGAGTATTAGCAATAAGAAATGTTTATACAGTCTAATTGTTAAGTAAGTACAATGATGATAAACACTAATTTAGGTAGGCTAATGACATGCCGAGTGAACACAGAAATAAATAACGAAGCCTATTGAACAGAAATAAGGGAAATAATGCCCTTACGGTTGGTACAGTAAATGGATTAGGCCGTCAAGAATTAAATGCATAAAAGAACACATAAACAATAACATGCACGATAAGTAAATTATATGAGTGATCATACTAACAGGGTAATGCAAAATTACGATATTGGTACGACACTTGAATAGGCCTTCTGCGGTCTTAATGAGAGTGTTAGTTTTCGTTTGCTTGCGTACACTTGGATATAGCCTAAACACGACGCACGATTACAGTGTGTAGGCTTCGTGTGAATTGTTTAACACGAAGGCGAAGGTAGGCTTACCGAGAGGATGAATACCCTGGAGATTGAAGAGGTACTTGTAGCTTAATAAGAGGTTTACGGACCAGGCCCTCGAAAGGTGCTTCTGTAGTCAGATTGGTCTTGCCAGCGAGAGGATGAAAGTTGACATCCGGTAGAGAACTGGTAAGAGGCCAACGGAACGCCGACAGCAGTGATGCTCTTTCTTGCAGGAAGAAATTGTAGAGTCGCCTCAAGTGTTGCTTCGTTCTGTATAGTTGAAGTGTGACTTGGGACTGAGGCCGGCTGAGGTAGTAATGGCGCTACGTAGAGAGTAGATTCAAGAGGAGGCAGTAACTAGCGGAGTGAGATTGTAAAGAGCCTTACTTGATGACAGACTTCGTGTAGGCTCGACCGGAGCCTTGGAGGAACAGCAGGTCGCTCTCCGGCGAAGGCCAGAGAGCGGGTGGCTTGACGAGTGGTGCTACTGACGAAGGTGCTGAGAGCGAGAGGTGACGACCAAGACGAGAAAGTGCCAAGCGAGAAGTGAGGAGTGAGAATGATTTGAGGAAGAAGCTGCATTTTATAGGCCTTGGTGACGTCCTCTGGTGATCGCTTCTGGAAATACCACAGAATCTGTGTTTCCTGTGTGGGCCTGTTTCATGCCCAAGTGTGTAGCCTTTGTTTTGATTCCATGATGTTTGGCGGGGAAAGGAATATCTTTGTCTGCCCGCTACATACATATACAGGGTGTTTCATAACCGGTCTGCCATACTTTATGGGGTGATATCGAGTAAAAAAGTTAATACAACATAGGTGCTATTTCCAACAGTTGCGGAGCTACGGACGTTTTAAGTTGTGCAAACAACAAATCCCTACTTGCGTGTAATTCGATAGATGGCAGCTCTGGTGGTAGTTTCGAAGTTACCGCTACTAATCCTCAGTTTTTTCTTTCAGTTGGTTCTGATCTGTGGTACGAGGCACTGTGTTGCGCTAAGGTGAACAATCAAAATGAATCAACAGTTCACATCCGCTGAATACGCTGATATCCATTTCATTTATGGATTCTGTGATGGTAACAGCAGAGCAGCAGTTGAGGAATATCGAAGACGTTTACCGAACCGCCGAATACCGAACAGGCAAGTATTTATTGACACACACCAGAGATTAAGGGAAATAGGGACAATTCTTCCACGTAACCAAGAACATGTAGCACGACGGCTTGTTGCTGTGGAGTAGCGCATACTGGACTTAGTACAATTGTAGCTCAACTACCAGAGCTCGAAGGATTTCTAGACGAATTGGTGAATCCGCATCGCGTGTATGGCGAACCATACATGATGAGGGTTTGTATTCCTATCATTTATAACGTGTGCAAGATCTTCAACCGGATGATTTCGATAAACATGTTCAATTTTGCCAGTGGATGGTTATGTATCGCCAAATTCTTAATCGCATACTGTTTAATGATGAAGCACAATTCATTCGGGATGAAATTAACAACAAACGAAATTCCCTTTTGTGGTCCGCCGATGATCCCCACGGTCTCGTTGAAGGAAACTTTCAACATCGATTCTTGGTGAATGTTTGGTGGGGTGTAATTGGAGATCAGCTGATTGGACCGTTCGTTTTGGAACAACGATTAACTGCTGATATTTATCTGAATTTCCTGATGAACGAATTGACGCTTTTAATGGAGGACGTGCCATTGGAGACAAGATGTAGGATGTTCTTTCAGCACGATGGGTCGCCACTACATTTTAGTCATGTTACGGATTACTTGAATCAGCGGCACGGAAATCGTTGGATTGGTCGTACTGATCCAATATCGTAGCCCCCGAGATATCTGGACCTAACGCCGTTAGATTTCTTTTTATGGGGCCTTATGAAAGAGATGGTCTACAAAACCAAAGTACAAACGAGAGAGGAAGTCTTGCGTCGGATTATGGATACCGTTGCTTACATACGAGAGCACCCCAAAATGATTCAATGGGCAGTGGACTCTTGTTTGAAAACCGAAGCGAACATTTTGAACATTTATAAGGTGTATCTCATAAAATGTAGCAATAAATATATCAGATTAATACTCTCGTTTATTTTTTTCCATGCACCTTAAAACGTCCATAGTTCCGCAACGGTTGGGAATAACACCTATTTTGTATTAACTTTTTTACTCGATATCATCCCCGAAAGTATGGCAGACCGGTTGTGAAACACCCTGTATATATATATATATATATATATACATATGAAATAGGATCCCTCCTAAGGAGACGTAATTTTACATTTAGGATAAAAACGAAGACGTAGAGCAAGAAAGTCATTATATTTGGCTGCAGCCGACGTTTCGGGCACTCTACCCATTTTCAAGGCCTAATAAAATAAAAGGCTAAAATTAATGCATGACAAAAAAAAATAAAAAATTATACGAATGTCAAAAACAAACTAATTCATAGCACAGAATAAAACCACTTAAAGAATAAAAATTAAAAAGCGTAAAACAAGCATAAGCCAAAAAAAATTAAAAATTATATACAGGACAAATAACACATGATAAAAGTAAAACTTTAAAACTAAAACATTCAAACAAATTAGTTAAAAATTAGTTAAAAACTTCACTAATAAAAAGTTAAATGAAAAAACGCAAAAGTGCACGAAAACATACCATGCTCACTTGACATCCTCAAACAACTGAGGCGAAAAGGAGACAGGGTCAAGGGGAAAACAGAAAAATTTAGTTGGTAGGCATTCTAATTAATATAAAGGGGGTAACAGCTGGAATCAATATTTAAGCTGGAATTCAGAAATTTAATGCACAAAGATTCATAAATACGGAGAGAGGACGGACATTTAATGATTTAAGAATTTTAAAGTTATTAACGGAAATATCAACTTTACACTTAACAGAATGATTTCTAATGGCAGACTGTTCCTTTTTAGATAAAACTTTCCCTGTCCTATGGTTAATACCCATATGGGAGCAAAATCTCGCCTGCAAAGAACGAACTGTGCTGCCAACGTAGTTCCCCTGGGAACACCCAGGGCAGGTAAACAAATACGACAGAACAGTTCATCGCAGGGGGGATTTTGTCCTTACAACGGAAAAAACATTCAAGGGTGTTATTATTCACAAAAGCAACCTTAAAATCAGTGTGAAAATAAAATTTCCTCACCACACTCAACAATTGCTTTTTCACAACAGTGTTAAATTGGTAGAGGTCAGGTAAAACAAGATATTTACAATTCTTAGGAACATCATACGTTGGGATAAGTTTGGGGGAATAAACATTATTAAGTAATTTACCAATAATACCTTGTACAAGAACCCGTGGAAAACCATTTTTAAAGAAAAAATCAGTAAGAAATTCAAACTCATTATGAAGCAGAGCAAAGTTTGAGCAAATATTATAAGCTCTATGCACTAAAGTGCGAATCGAACTTAGTTTGTAATTAAAATCGCAAAAACTATAAAAATTAAAACCTAAACCCGTAAAAGTAGGCTTCCGGTATGTAGAAGTTAAAACAGTTGAGCCTGATTTGGAAACCAAAACATCAAGGAAAGGAATAGAACCTTGAACTTCCTTTTCCTGCGTAATATAATATTCTTATGAAGTGTGTTCAAAAATTTAAAAACTGAACTGATTGATTATCCGTTTGGAATAAAGCAAACGTGTCATCAACATAACGTCTGTACAAATTCGGCTTCAGGTGAGGGGGCACTCACAGAAGGCCCTTTCCTCAAGATGAGACATGAAATATTCGCAAAACGGGACCCAAGGGCTCCCCATCCCCTCCATCCAACTGACGGTAAACAACCCCTTGAAAACTAAAAAGTTATCCTTGACAGCCAAATTCAGAAGCTGCTCAAACTGTGCTCTGCCAAAGCCGTGAAAAAGTGAGTCCGGCTGTGGAAAAGCTTTATTTAAAATAATTGTAATGGTCTCATCCAAGGGGACATTTGTAAAGAGGAAATTAAGAAGTTTAATATGAATTCTTGTTTATGACAAGTTTTGATGTATCTTCCCTCTCTACAAATGTCCCCTTGGATGAGACCATTACAATTATTTTAAATAAAGCTTTTCCACAGCCGGACTCACTTTTTCACGGCTTTGGCAGAGCACAGTTTGAGCAGCTTCTGAATTTGGCTGTCAAGGATAACTTTTTTAGTTTTCAAGGGGTTGTTTACCGTCAGTTGGATGGAGTGGGGATGGGGAGCCCTTGGGTCCCGTTTTTTGCGAATATTTTCATGTCTCATCTTGAGGAAAGGGCCTTCTGTGAGTGCCCCCCTCACCTGAAGCCGAATTTGTACAGACGTTATGTTGATGACACGTTTGCTTTATTCCAAACGGATAATCAATCAGTTCAGTTTTTAAATTTTTTGAACAACTTCATAAGAATATTATATTTACGCAGGAAAAGGAAGTTCAAGGTTCTATTCCTTTCCTTGATGTTTTGGTTTCCAAATCAGCTCAACTGTTTTAACTTCTACATACCGGAAGCCTACTTTTACGGGTTTAGGTTTTAATTTTTATAGTTTTTGCGATTTTAATTACAAACTAAGTTCGATTCGCACTTTAGTGCATAGAGCTTATAATATTTGCTCAAACTTTGCTCTGCTTCATAATGAGTTTGAATTTCTTACTGATTTTTTCTTTAAAAATGGTTTTCCACGGGTTCTTGTACAAGGTATTATTGGTAAATTACTTAATAATGTTTATTCCCCCAAACTTATCCCAACGTATGATGTTCCTAAGAATTGTAAATATCTTGTTTTACCTGACCTCTACCAATTTAACACTGTTGTGAAAAAGCAATTGTTGAGTGTGGTGAGGAAATTTTATTTCACACTGATTTTAAGGTTGCTTTTGTGAATAATAACACCCTTGAATGTTTTTTCCGTTGTAAGGACAAAATCCCCCTGCGATGAACTGTTCTGTCGTTTATTTGTTTACCTGCCCTGGGTGTTCCCAGGGGAACTACGTTGGCAGCACAGTTCGTTCTTTGCAGGCGAGATTTTGCTCCCATATGGGTATTAACCATAGGACAGGGAAAGTTTTATCTAAAAGGAACAGTCTGCCATTAGAAATCATTCTGTTAAGTGTAAAGTTGATATTTCCGTTAATAACTTTAAAATTCTTAAATCATTAAAATGTCCGTCCTCTCTCCGTATTTATGAATCTTTGTGCATTAAATTTCTGAATTCCAGCTTAAATATTGATTCCAGCTGTTACCCCCTTTATATTAATTAGAATGCCTACCAACTAAATTTTTCTGTTTTCCCCTTGACCCTGTCTCCTTTTCGCCTCAGTTGTTTGAGGATGTCAAGTGAGCATGGTATGTTTTCGTGCACTTTTGCGTTTTTTCATTTAACTTTTTATTAGTGAAGTTTTTAACTAATTTTTAACTAATTTGTTTGAATGTTTTTAGTTTTAAAGTTTTACTTTTATCATGTGTTATTTGTCCTGTATATAATTTTTAATTTGTTTTTGGCTTATGCTTGTTTTACGCTTTTTAATTTTTATTCTTTAAGTGGTTTTATTCTGTGCTATGAATTAGTTTGTTTTTGACATTCGTATAATTTTTTTATTTTTTTTTGTCATGCATTAATTTTAGCCTTTTATTTTATTAGGCCTTGAAAATGGGTAGAGTTGCCCGAAACGTCGGCTGCAGCCAAATATAATGACTTTCTTGCTCTACGTCTTCGTTTTTATCCTAAATGTAAAATTACGTCTCCTTAGGAGGGATCCTATTTCATATGTATATATATATATATATATATATACAGGGTGTTTCACAACCGGTCTGCCATACTTTCGGGGGATGATATCGAGTAAAAAGTTAATACAAAAATAGGTGTTATTCCCAACCGTTGCGGAACTATGGACGTTTTAAGGTGCATGGAAAAAAATAAACGAGAGTATTAATCTGATATATTTATTGCTACATTTTATGAGATACACCTATAAATGTTCAAATGTTCGCTTCGGTTTTCAAACAAGAGTCCACTGCCCATTGAATCATTTTGGGGTGCTCTCGTATGTAAGCAACGGTATCCTAATCCGACGCAAGACTTCCTCTCTCGTTTGTACTTTGGTTTTGTAGACCATCTCTTTCATAAGGCCCCATAAAAGAAATCTAACGGCGTTAGGTCCAGATATCTCGGGGGCTACGATATTGGATCAGTACGACCATCCAACGATTTCCGTGCCGCTGATTCAAGTAATCCGTAACATGACTAAAATGTAGTGGCGACCCATCGTGCTGAAAGAACATCCTACATCTTGTCTCCAATGGCACGTCCTCCATTAAAAGCGTCAATTCGTTCATCAGGAAATTCAGATAAATATCAGCAGTTAATCGTTGTTCCAAAACGAACGGTCCAATCAGCTGATCTCCAATTACACCCCCCAAACATTCACCAAGAATCGATGTTGAAAGTTTCCTTCAACGAGACCGTGGGGATCATCGGCGGACCACAAAAGGGAATTTCGTTTGTTGTTAATTTCATCCCGAATGAATTGTGCTTCATCATTAAACAGTATGCGATTAAGAATTTGGCGATACATAACCATCCACTGGCAAAATTGAACATGTTTATCGAAATCATCCGGTTGAAGATCTTGCACACGTTATAAATGATAGGAATACAAACCCTCATCATGTATGGTTCGCCATACACGCGATGCGGATTCACCAATTCGTCTAGAAATCCTTCGAGCTCTGGTAGTTGAGCTACAATTGTACTAAGTCCAGTATGCGCTACTCCACAGCAACAAGCCGTCGTGCTACATGTTCTTGGTTACGTGGAAGAATTGTCCCTATTTCCCTTAATCTCTGGTGTGTGTCAATAAATACTTGCCTGTTCGGTATTCGGCGGTTCGGTAAACGTCTTCGATATTCCTCAACTGCTGCTCTGCTGTTACCATCACAGAATCCATAAATGAAATGGATATCAGCGTATTCAGCGGATGTGAACTGTTGATTCATTTTGATTGTTCACCTTAGCGCAACACAGTGCCTCGTACCACAGATCAGAACCAACTGAAAGAAAAAACTGAGGATTAGTAGCGGTAACTTCGAAACTACCACCAGAGCTGCCATCTATCGAATTACACGCAAGTAGGGATTTGTTGTTTGCACAACTTAAAACGTCCGTAGCTCGCAACTGTTGGAAATAGCACCTATGTTGTATTAACTTTTTTACTCGATATCACCCATAAAGTATGGCAGACCGGTTATGAAACACCCTGTATGTATGTAGCGGGCAGACAAGATATTCCTTTCCCCGCCAAACATCATGAATCAAAACAAAGGCTACACACTTGGGCATGAAACAGGCCCACACAGGAAACACAGATTCTGTGGTATTTCCAGAGCGATCACCAGAGGACGTCACCAAGGCCTATAAAATGCAGCTTCTTCCTCAAATCATTCTCACTCCTCACTTCTCGCTTGGCACTTTCTCGTCTTGGTCGTCACCTCTCGCTCTCAGCACCTTCGTCAGTAGCACCACTCGTCAAGCCACCCGCTCTCTGGCCTTCGCCGGAGAGCGACCTGCTGTTCCTCCAAGGCTCCGGTCGAGCCTACACGAAGTCTGTCATCAAGTAAGGCTCTTTACAATCTCACTCCGCTAGTTACTGCCTCCTCTTGAATCTACTCTCTACGTAGCGCCATTACTACCTCAGCCGGCCTCAGTCCCAAGTCACACTTCAACTATACAGAACGAAGCAACACTTGAGGCGACTCTACAATTTCTTCCTGCAAGAAAGAGCATCACTGCTGTCGGCGTTCCGTTGGCCTCTTACCAGTTCTCTACCGGATGTCAACTTTCATCCTCTCGCTGGCAAGACCAATCTGACTACAGAAGCACCTTTCGAGGGCCTGGTCCGTAAACCTCTTATTAAGCTACAAGTACCTCTTCAATCTCCAGGGTATTCATCCTCTCGGTAAGCCTACCTTCGCCTTCGTGTTAAACAATTCACACGAAGCCTACACACTGTAATCGTGCGTCGTGTTTAGGCTATATCCAAGTGTACAGCAACGAAAACTAACACTCTCATTAAGACCGCAGAAGGCCTATTCAAGTGTCGTACCAATATCGTAATTTTGCATTACCCTGTTAGTATGATCACTCATATAATTTACTTATCGTGCATGTTATTGTTTATGTGTTCTTTTATGCATTTAATTCTTGACGGCCTAATCCATTTACTGTACCAACCGTAAGGGCATTATTTCCCTTATTTCTGTTCAATAGGCTTCGTTATTTATTTCTGTGTTCACTCGGCATGTCATTAGCCTACCTAAATTAGTGTTTATCATCATTGTACTTACTTAACAATTAGACTGTATAAACATTTCTTATTGCTAATACTCAGTCATCTTTAGCATAATATAAATACCGTTATATCATTGTTAATCATTATAAATACCTTTATTGAACTGTTAATCGCTGTGAACAAATAATTGATTTATTTACCTAATTAAACAAAAAACAAGGGAATTTTTCTCTCCTATTTAAATATTGTTTATTTGGGCGGAAGGCCGAAATTGGTGACCCTAATTTCATATCATTTTATTCAATAATTATAGTAAGTCTACTTTCTTAGCCACATCAAACCGGTGATCCGTAGGCCACTATAAAGTGGTGACCTTGGCGTGACTATAAATTGGTGACTCCAGCCTTATCATCAACAATCAATTATTATCAATCAATTAACCATTATCATTATTATAGTGTCAACATTACGCTATAAACCGGTAACATCAAATTCGTTAAGATTAGGCTACTATCTATCTATATATATATATATTACCAAGTTTAGCGGCCACCGAACACACCCTCACAGCCGCCAATGTACGTTAGCTGACCAGACAGCACCCATGTCCTGTCTTACCCCAAAATCACCCAAAACGCACAGACCATAATCCCCCAAATCTCGAAAACCTCTGGTTAAATGCTTTTATAATAACTAAGAATAAAAGAAAGAAATGTGTGTGTGTGTGTGTGTAATGTATATGTATAATATGTATATGTATAGTATAATCCTATATGTATAACATAATATAATAAATGTATATGTATAATACTCTGTATTATATATATTAGGGTGGAGTGAAAAAACTTTTTTGACAATTTAGTTTTGTAGGGGTACCCAAGTTCGTCTGTGGTACCAATAAGAAATATGAAAAATATTAGGTACCTGCGACATCAACTTCACCGGCCCAAACGAGGGCAAACATTTTGCCTTTGAGGTCTCCCCAAAAATTAATGGAAAAATTCAAAGATTTAAGGGTATCTTCCGTTGTGTTTATGCAAGGAAGATCATTTTTGTTTCATTTGATTTGTGTATTTATGTTCTTTAACCCTTTACTGCATAAACCAACAAATTAGTAACATTTCAAACACACGCATTCATAACTTAACCATACAAAAAATTCGTGCAGTAAAGGGTTAACTTTTCCCTTATACACTTTTCTCCCATTCCTCACAGAAATTTGAAAAATTTGGTATTTCATGAAACATACTAACAAAAATAGGAATTTCTATATCTTTTGTTGAGTTGAGTTTCTCAACTTTAGTAGATATTTTTGCACCATTTTAATGTTTCCATTTGTTTGGATTTTCACAGATTTAAATTATTTCATAATTATATTATTTAGGGTTTGTTATTTATACTATATTATAATATATTATAATTTATATCTCTTTCCAGATTATTTGATTGCTTTGATAAATTTTTATACTGAATCTGATTCGCTAAAAATATTTACGGTCATTAATTAGTCTAATTCTATTCCGACGCACAAAGCAAAATTAGGCATGGCTTCCATGGCCGCGAATGAATCAGCAAAATGGAAGACAAGGAATACTCAACAGCTGAATCCAATCTTTGGACCACCAAAGGATCTCTCACTGATTTATTTACCTTCGTCCGAAGATATAGTTCAGTGTTTCCTTTATGTTAGACAGGAAAGAATTAAGTTAGGAGAAACTAATCTAAAAATTTATGATGTTGCTACAGTCGTTGCCCAAAAAGTAAGACTGTATGGAATCGTGCTTCTATTCCAACTAGCCATCATAAGACCATAACGCAGCGCATCCAAGGTTTGTACGAAAAATATCAAAATGTCTTGAAACAATTCAAAGGGCGGAAAGACCAAGCATCCTATCAAGCATTGCTTCACAAATTTAAACTTGACTCACTGAAGCTCTTTCATATAGCTTCTTTTAAATGTAAAGACTTCCTGACATGTCCTTGTGAGAAAGACTGAAAAGTTCCTGTTCTGGAAAGGGATTTCCTTAATGACCAACGAACGTCTCAAAAAATGATGATTGGATCCGGAGATAAAGTGGTCACCAAAAATATGGAAAAAAAAAGAAAAAGACTACACAAAAGTATGAGAATATACAGCATGGATCTCGAAAAAAATGAAAAATTTGATACTGCTGCAACTATTTATTTCGTCAAGTTCCATCGAAACGAACGAAAGCACTGAGCCGTTTAAACTCACGATAAAGCCATTAATTAATCCCGAACTTTCACAAATAAGAATGAGGTTTCCAACAGTGGGTAGAGAATGCGATTGAAGAGGAATATCTGACCGTGGTGGGGCAGCTCTTGCGTCTGCTGTTTTTCAAAATTTAAAATTAATAGTAGTGAAGATACTTCTTCAGTGATCGACAGAAGCAAGATAAGACGAGAAAGGAGCAAGACAAGAAAAGATCTCCTGATCTCTCAACTTTCAGTTCAAGTGATCATGTTATGCGTCTCTACTTTGATGGAAGAAAAGATCGAACAAACGTTATGAAAATTAAAGGTAGTATCAGTCTAGAATTACTATGGAAAGCATATTGTCCTTTTGAAAGAATCAGGCTCAACATACTTATGCCACATATCTCTAGAATTGAGCACAGCAAAAAGCATTTATAAAGGCATTTTAGAGTTCTTGGGATGCAAAAATATCAGTGCTAGAAATATTGTTGCCATTGGCTCTGATGGCACTGCAGTCAATACTGGAATAAAAGGAGGCATATTAAAAAATTTGGAGCAGAACTTACCCTTTTACTGGTTTATTTGTCTCTTTCATTTTAATGAGTTACCATTGAGGCATTTGTTAGGACACCTCGATGGGCCCTCCCATGGTCCATGAGAAATGTCAGGACGAATTGGAAAAACATTAAAATCTGTCGACCAACCAATAGTTAAGTTTGAAGCCGTGGAAGGAAATCCTCTTCCAATTACTGATTCTGATGATCTAAGTACGGATCAATTGTACCTCCATAAAGCTTCTCAGGCTATTACTTCTGGGTGTTGCAGCAATGACTTAGCAAATCTTCAACCTGGGCCAATGGTCCAATCCAGATGGTTGGATACTGCTAACCGCATTCTGCGTTTCTACATAGGATGTGAAAATCCGATGGATAGCTTAAAAGTGCTGGTAGAATACATCGTCAAAGTTTATGCTCCAATGTGGTTCAAGATCAAGACAAAACCTTGGTGTTATCATGGACCTCATCACCTGTGGCAGATGGTAGCTTATTCAAGATACCTAGCAAAGGAGCTTTAGAGATATTGTTGATAAAGTTATCATTCGTAACGCCTACGTTGCGCATCAAGAGAACCTTCTTCTTGCAATGATTACTGATAACCGGCCAAACACTCGAAAATTGGCAATACGAAGGATCGAAGTAGCAAGATCTGAAGCTGAAGAAAATGAAAAGCATTCGCGAGTTCAGTGTACCGAAGCTAAATTTCCATTCACTTGACTAAACTGATATTATATTTTGGACACATAGTCCCATCAGGCTTGAGCCACCATTGACAAAACACTTAACCAAAGAGGAGTTGACATCATTGGCTGAGAACACTAGTGAAGAAAAATTAAAACTTTCAATTCCCTTGTCATACACAAGCAGTAGAAAGGAGTATCAAACTTGTAACAGAAGCGGCAAGAGCATTTTATGGAAGTGAAAGGAGAGATGGCTACGTTAAAACCAAAACTGCATCTCAAGCAATAATGAAAACATTTGAAACCAAGAGAGACTACAAAACTGAATAAGAAGCTTTCTAAATTATTGTGGTGAGTGGGTTAGGGTGGAACTCAAAGAGCAGCCACCTCCACGTGGTAAGTTATAGGTAATTTAAGCCGAAATATGCATGGCTCGTATCTACAGTAGCTTAAATTAGCGGAAAGCTGCTCTAATAAACCAATATATTGAAAGCTATGCAGCTATTTAATGAGCTTCTAAAAGAAAACTGAACCATTGAATGACGCTTAACATCAATAACATCAACCAATCAACGAAAGCAATAAAAAACCCTATTTTTTGTTAGTATTTTTCACTAAATACCAAATTTTCCAAATTTCTGTGCGAAGTAGGAAAAATGTGTACTAGAGTAAAGTTAAAGAACATAAATAGACAAATCAAATGAGACAAAAATGATCTTCCTAGCATAAACGCAACGGAAGATACGCTTAAATCTTTGAATTTTTCTTAATTTTTGGGGGGACCTGAAAGGCAAAAGTTTTTACCTCCTTGGGCCCGGTGAAGTTGATGTCGCAGGTAGCTAATATTTTGCAAATTTATTATTGGTACCACAGACTAACTTTTGGGTGCCCCTACAAAACTGAATTCTGAAAAAGATTTTCACTTCACCACTCAATCACTCACGCAGGTCCCGCCCACTCTGAACCAAGCGAGATGGAAAAAATCTAGTTTTAAACCTTCCCTTCATTAGGTGAAGTCGAATGAAATTAAAAGTATGAAAATTTATATTTTATAAACTTATTTAAATTAAATTTAGAAATAAAATGAAATTAGAAATAAAAATTTACCAAAATAAAATAAAATTAATTTATTAAAGAAATTAAAATATTCAAATAATTTGCAAACTAAAAAAGAAAATAAATTATGGAAAAATAAATTCAAAATTTTTTCTGAAAATGAAATTACAAAAATAAATTTACATTTTATTTATGAAACACGAATATTTACAGTACTGAAATAATTAAAGTGAACTTCGGAAAAATAAAATTACAAAATTTAAATTATAAGCAAGTTTGCCAGCGAGCTCTAAAATAAAAATAATAAATATAAAACTGCTTCTCTGCAAAATTTTCAAAATTTAATTCGAAATAAAATCCGCACGAACCACAAAAAGCTCAAATCGTAGAAGCCACACAAACCGCAATCACCCCGCCGAGCTGACACTGTCGCGTCCTACCGACCGCAATTACCTAACTGTATAGGGCCTGCCAGTGGGTTCGCCTTCATCTCGCCCTTTGCCGTGCCTCGCTTCGAAAAATAAACAAAGCTAAAGTTAAATAAAAAATATTCAGAGCGACCAAAGAAACCCCTCTTTCTCACACACAATGTGCAGTATACAAGTTTAAACAAATTCTCAACTGTGAAAATAGATTCTTAATAAAACACAAACACTTTGAAAACCCTAAATAATCTATACTATTAAAACTGTAAAGGAGTGCGTGTGTAACGCGAAAATTTAATTATAATTAAAAAAAAAAATAATGGTGGAAAAGGATGTAAACAACAATACGAGCTATGAAAATTCACAAAACATAAATATTCGTTTATCCAATATTTGGGGTCATTGTGTTATGTGCTGGTTGGGTGATTGTATGATTGTGTTGAATGGTAAACGTGTCGCAGTATGGAAGTAAACTATTGTATGAATGTATGTTTTCTTATGAGATCGAGTGTCGTACTTGAAATCTACAAGCGTTAATTGATGTTTAAACTTAACTTTATTTAATTTTGACATAAAGCTTTGCTTGAAATATTTGATATACCTCTATTTATGTTAAAATTTTCTTAAATTTTGAAAGTAAGTTAGTATTTTGATTTATAGGATTGTGTTAAGTTTAACTGAATTTCAAAGGCGAAGAAAACGAATAGTGAAGGAGACTGGTTGAGGTATGAATTTTGTACGAGGGTGAGCTGAAAAGTAATGCCTCCACTTGAATAATTGGATCACCTGAAGATCAGAGCCCCAGCCTCAATTAGCAAATGGTATATTCGTTAAAACTAACGAAAATATCACGACTTAACCTAACCAATCGTCAAGGGAGTACAGTTGACCTAACCGGGTATTCAATTTAATTTATTATATTGGTACTGTAAAACAAAACAACAAGATACATGGGGGCCCTGATCTTCAGGTGATCTGAATAATTCTGGATTGTGTAGAGGTAGCCAGATAAAACCGGTTTTGTGTTGTACTTCGATATTCCTACCCCATTCCAGATTGTTCAGAGGTAACCAGATAAAACCGGTTTTATGTTATAGCCTAATATAGCCTACACTCATTCCACACGTTGGTTCAGTATCGATTACAATGGAAAGGAGAGTATTATCGCCGGAAACAAGACGAGTGCAGAGCAATTGTAATGTTGTTGTTGTTGTTGTTTAGCCGATCAGCCCACCTGATCGAGCAAGCCGGCGGCACGCAGGTAACGATCGCCCTCTCCGGAGTGGACCAGAGGTTCAGCGCACTAGTGATGTTGTGTTGCGTTCTACGTTGTGCTAGAGCGGTACAGTCTGTCATAATGTGTTCAATTGTTTGTGGTGTGTCCTGTCACAGGTGGCAGTTGTCGTCTATGGAGTTGTCTAGTCTGTGTTTTATATGTCCGTAAGTTGGGGTGATGTCCACATCGGAATCGTGCTAAGTTAACTCGATCCGATCTGCTCAGGCTGATCTCTGACCTGTTAATGGGTGGCGGCTTCGCACCTAGGACCGCATTCGGACCGAGTCGTGTCAGTGCTTTGTCGGTTAGGTGTGTGTGTGTGTGTTTTCTGTCTGTGTGATGTCCTGTGGGGCGTGGTATGGAATGGAGTATTTGGTTATAATGTCTCTCTGGTGTTACTTAATGTGCGAGGTGTTGGTGCTGATTGTACATGTAGTGGCAAGGTGTTGTGGGTTGTTGTCGCTGCTGCCATGAATTGTGTTCCGCTCATGTTCTAAATGTTCCCTAACTTTTAGTTTTTTGTTTCTGTGTGCAGGTGTTCTATTGGTGTTGTTTGAGTGCATCCTGTAATGATACGAAGTGCGTTGTTTTGTATTGTTTGTAAGGTGTTTAGTGTGTGTTTGAGATAATGGGTGCCCAGCATGGGCTAGCATAGTCCATAACTGAGCGAATATATTGTTTGTATATGAGTGATGTTGTTTCCTGCTGGTGTCCAAAGTTTGTGCCTGTTAGTACCCTAAGCGTGTTAAGTCTTGACGTACACTTGTTTTTATGTCCTGATGTGGTTTGCAAAAGATAATGATGTGTTGTATGTGACAAGTATTTTTGGATATGTGAGTGTGTGGAATGTTGATGTTGTTAGTTAAGCTGTGGAATTACCTGGTGTTCTTTTGTGTTGCTTGTAAGCAAGGTGATGGTTGATTTTTTGGGCGCTACTTTGAGTCTATTGTGTGTGAGCCAGTCTTGTATACTGTTTATGTTGTTTGTAGGTTATTTGTAGCGTGTTGATGTTGTTGGGGGTGGATGTTAGAGTGATATATCATGCATATGATGATAAGTAAGCTTGTTATCTATGGGTGTTGGAATGTCATGCATGTATAAGTTGAAGAGTGTTGGTGAGAGAACAGAGCCTTGAGGGACCCCGTTCGGAAAAAGCTTGTTTTTGGATGACTTGCCATTAAATGTGACATGTGAGTATCTTCCTGAGAGATAGTTGCTCAGCCACCTTTTGGTGTTATTGTGCATGTTTGTGTTGAGTATTTTGTTTTTGAGAGGGAAGCGTGGGATAGCATCAAATACTTTACTAATGTCTATTGTTGCTAATAGTGTACGTTGAGCTGGTCGCCTGGAGTTGATGCCATCCATGATGTGCTGCGTGAGGTTAGTGAGTAATGTCGTGGTTGAGTGGTGAGGTCTGAATCCATGTTGAGTAGGCGATAGTGGAATGTGTGGGTTGGTGATTTGTAAGATTAGTCTTTCTGTTACTTTGGAAGGTGGGCATAGTAAAGTAATGGGTCTATAGGAAGCTGGTTCTGTTGGATTTTTGTTTGGTTTGAGTAGTGTAATAATTTTACCTTGTTTCCATATGTCAGGAATAATACAGTGTTGGTATGAATGTGTGCTGATATTTGTGAGAGCTAGTATTCCTTGTGGGCCCAAGTGTTTAAGGTGTATGTTAGATATGTTGTCTGGTCCAGTAGCCTTCGAATTCTTAATGTTTTTGATGATCTTGGTGGTCTGGTCTGCATTGAAGGGTGTAATGGTCGTGTCGAGTCTGTAGGTTTTGTTGTGTCTGGCTGTTTGTCTGTCTGCGTGTTTCTGGTAGTTGTCTCTGTTTAAGTGACTTATCTTTGCGTAGTGATTAACTAGAATGTTAGCTTGTTGTGTGTATGTTGGGATATTATTTTGGCTACGACAGACAGCCGCGTGTGAGGTGTGAATGCCGCTGTTAGAGTGGGTAATGTTGTTTATAGTCTTGTATAGCCTGGATGTATCTGTGGAGTGGTTTAGTGTTGTTATAAATTCCCTGAATGTTTCTGTTTGTTTTTCTTTGAGTTTGTTGTTTATTTCTGTGTTGAGCTGTTGTATCTGTTGTTTTATGGCTTCTGTGTGTGGTGTTTGTGTGTTATATTTGAGGTTGTTACGTTGCCTTATGAGGTGGGCTATTTCTCTAGTGTAATTTGGGTTGTGTTTCCTAATGTTGCCCTTGGGTATGTATTTGTTTGCATTATTGATAATCTGATTAAATGTCTTGAGTGTTGTATTGATGTTTATGATGGGTGTGCTGTTTAATGTGGTGAATTGTTCCTCAGTCTGTATTTTGAACTGTTCCCAATCAGCTTTCTTGTAATTTCTGTAAGTGTGCCTAAGGCTGTTGGGGCAGAGTGTAGAATGTGTTGTAATGATGATGGGCAGGTGGTCTGATGACAGTTGTTTTTCTGTTCTCCATTGTGTATGTGTTGCTAGTGAGGGGGAACAGAACGTTATGTCTGGGGAGGAGTTTGAGTATCCTGCTTGATGTGGTATGTGTGTATGTTCTTCTGTATTGTTAAGAATGAAGAGGCTGTTTAGTTGTGTGGCTAAGTTGGCGCCTCTGGTGTTGTTTTGGTTGTGCAGGTACCAACTAGTGGCTTTGGCGTTGAAGTCTCCTCCTAAGATGACATTAGTGAGAGAGGCAAGATTGTGTAACTGTGAATTGTAATTGGCTGGCACCTGAGGTGAACTATCTGGTGGGATGTAAATGTTGATTAGTGTGGTGTTGTGTTTTGCGCGTGTTTTAATGTTAACTGCCTGTATTTCTATCGTGTTATCTGCTTGGATTGTGTTTGTAATATTTTGGGTTGCATCAGTGTAGCTAATGCTTTTACGTATGTAAGTGATGAGTCCACCCCCGTGACCCCAGTACTATCTCGACGGATCGCCGTGAAGTCAGGGATGGTGGGTGTTTTGTGTGTGCGTTTTAGTTTTGTTTCTTGTATAAGTGCTATGTGAATGTTTTGTTTGTGTACGAATTCCCTAAGCTGCATGATTTTGTTTGTGAGGCCATCTACGTTGTGTTGTAATATGTTAATATTATACTTCTGTTTGTGTCTCATGGTGCTATTATGTCTTTGTCTTTGTGTATGGTGACATGTGTAAGTTGTAGTGGGGCCTGGATTAATCTTAATGTCGCCAGAGAGTAAGAGTAGTTCGGGGAGCACGCAATTGCTCCCTGTAATTGAAAAACTAGCACGCTGAGAATAGGTCCGGCCCCGGGAGCCGATCGGTACTCTGACCGTGCCACGCAACAGGCCGTAGACAGCCTGCTGCACGGAGATTTGAGGAAGTTTGGCCACCAGCGCGTTGATGTTTTGGTTTCACGTCGCCTCTTCGCGTTGACGTATCCTGCGTTGGAGGATGCAGCCACTGTTTAGAAGCTGAGACAATTGTAATGTTGATCAAATGAGTGTCAGTGCCAACCTTCCCCCCTCCCACAGTGCCAACCCCTTCCCCCATGGTGCCAAAAAAAAGGGGAATTCCCCCAACAAGCTTGGGGAGTTCACCTAACCTCTTTGGGGAAGAAAGTGGGAGGGCCTCACCCCCAAAAGGGGTATACCTAACTTAAAAAGAGAGGAGCCAGAGCATCCTTCACCTGGAAGATTCAGGTGTATAATAAGATTTCATCCCAGCATCACCGGGATTATAATTGTCTTTCAGACAGTTGGCGCAGGAGACAGTTGGCTTAATCAGCCAGTTGGCACCTTTGTTCAAGTTGGTCTTTATTTGACTTAGAAATTCAG
Organism: Bathynomus jamesi; assembly: GCA_023014485.1. Lineage (NCBI taxonomy): Eukaryota > Metazoa > Arthropoda > Malacostraca > Isopoda > Cirolanidae > Bathynomus > Bathynomus jamesi. The sequence goes on from JAJOZX010006066.1 coordinate 255,737, forward strand.
TATCTTAAGAGATTTTTTAACTATAATTTTTATTGTACTTCGTCTATTGAAACTTTAATTTCTAAATTTTTAAATAACCTCTATTCGCCCAAAATAATTCAGTCCACGGTTCCGAAACAGAAGGTTTATCTTAAGCTTCATATTTTAGACCAACTAACTTTTCAACTTAATAAAGATGCCCACTCTATTTTGGACAGACACTTCCCTCAATGCGATTTTATAATTATTAATCCTAATTTTAATTCTCTGCAATCCTTTTTTTCGCCATAAAGATCACCTCCCCGTGCTTTTGAGATCCTTTGTTATTTATTTATATACATGTGCGACCTGCCAAAGTCATTATGTGGGGCAGACTGCCCTACAGTTTAAACTTAGGAATTCGAAGCATTTGTGTTTTTCTTATCGAACGTCTCGCCTTCTTCCCACTCCTGAATCTTCTGCTATTCGGCATCATTCAGAGACCCATGACCACCCGTGCCCCCACGACTCCTTTGCGATTTTGTCGTCTGCTTCTAATTCGCTTGATCTTAAAATTTTAGAATCCCTTTTTGTTAAGAAATTAAATCCAGAATTAAACGACAGCCTTTCCTCGATAAAATTACATACATCCTAACCTACCAACACCTTTTTAACGCAACTAACGCACTAACGAAAGTTTTTTCTTCTTTCCTTTTTCTCCATTTGTCATTTTTAACTTTTACCATCCAGGTCAGTCCTTTTTTAAATTTTTTAAATTTTAAAATTTTTTTAAACTTTTAAAAAAAATTTTAATTTTGAAATTTTGTTTTTTCTGTTTTATTTTTATTTTCTTTTATTTTGTCTTATAATCCAGATAGTTTTTTTAAGTTGTTTTTTAACTTTTTTACAGAATCAGCTTCCTGTTGACTCTACTTAACTATGCACACCTTCCAAAGTAACAGAAAGCTTAATCTTACAAATCACCAACCCACACAGACCACTATCGCCTACTCAACATGGATTCAGACCTCACCACTCGTCCACGACATTACTCACTAGCCTCACGCAGAACATCATGGATGGCATCAACTCCAGACGACCAGCTCAACGTACACTATTAGCAACAATAGACATTAGTAAAGCATTTGATGCTATCCCACGCTTCCCTCTCATAAACAAAATACTCAACACAAATATGCACAATAACATCAAAAGGTGGCTAAGCAACTCTCCCTCAGGAAGATACTCACATGTCACATTTAATGGCAAGTCATCCAAAAACAAGCTTTTTCCGAACGGGGTTCCTCAAGGCTCTGTTCTCTCACCAACACTATTCAACTTATACATGCATGACATTCCAACATCCATAGATAACAAGCTTACCTTATCATCACATGCAGATGATATCACTCTAACATCCACCCACAACAACATCAACACCGCTACAAATAACCTACAAATATCCATAAACAGTATACAAGACTGGCTCACACACAATAGACTCAAAGTAGCGCCCACAAAATCAACCATCACCTTGCTAACAAGCAACACAAAAGAACACCAGATAACTCCACAGCTTACACTAAACAACACCAAAATTCCACATACTCACAAGACCAAAATACTTGGGGTCACATACAGCACATCATTATCTTTTGCAAACCATATTCAGGACATTAAAAACAAATGTACGTCAAGATTTAACACGATTAGGGTACTAGCAGGCACAAACTTTGGACACCAGCAGGAAACAACGTCATTTATATACAAACAATATATTCGCTCAGCTATGGACTATTATTTTCATTTGTAAAATATTGCTGTTTTGCTAATTGCTATTTTTTATAGTTTTAGTGCAATGCTACGAAAGGAAAGAGCTTGGAGAGAGAGAGAGAGACCCCTTAGAGGAACCCTTTTTGAGCCCCTGCCCCTTAAACGTTCTCTGCACGGCACTGTTGATAAATAAAAGGAAAAGAGTGGATAACAGGACAGAACCCTCAGGAACACCACTGTTGCTAGCTTTAGGAGAAGAACAGTGAACATCTACAACCACTGCTAGAGATCGGCCAGAAAGGAAATTGGAGGTGAAGGCACAGATAGAAGGATAGAAACGAAGGAGGGCAGTTTCGAAATTAAAGATTTGTGCCAGACTCTATCAAACGCATTCGATATGTCTGCGTTATAGCAAAAGTTCCTCCAAAATCCCGAATGGAGGATGATGAAAAGTCAGAGAGATATGCAAGAAGATCGCCAGTCCAGCGTCCCTTACGGAACCCATACTGACGATCTGATAAAAGACTGTGAGAAGAGAGGTGTTTAAGAATCTTCCTATTAAGGATAGATCAAAAACTTTAGAAAGGCAAGAAATCAAAGCAATTGGACGATAGTTGGAGGGTTGAGAGCGGTCCTCCTTCTTTAGGACAGGGTGAATGAAAGCGAACTTCCAGCAGGAAGAAAAAGTACCAGATGAGAGACGAAGACGAAAGACTTTGCCTAGGAAGGGTGTCAGCATAGAAGCACAGTTCTTAAGAACAACAGGAGGAACACCATCAGGATCCTACGCCTTCCTAGAGCTGAGCCGAGATAGGTCAGAAAGAACATCTTTGGAAGATATTCTAATTTCAGACATAATAAAGACAGAGGGAGGAAAAGATAGGGGGCACAGCACCGGAATCGTCCATGGTTGAGTTTAAAGCGAAAGTTTGAGTGAAGAGTTCAGCTTTGTCAGAAGTGACGGCAACTGAGCCGTTGGAATTGAAAAGAGGAGGGAAAGAAGAGGAAGTAAAGTTGTTGAAGAGGTTCTTACCGAGATGCTAGAAAGAGCGAAAAGAATTAGAATTGGATAGATTTTCACATTTTTGTCGGATGAAGGAATTTTTGGCGAGTCGAAGAACAAATTTTGCACGATTCCGGGCACAAATATAAACTCAGTGAGAGTCGGATGGCAACGGTACCTTCTGAATGGCTCCTCTCTGTTGTGGATAGCATTAGGACAAGTAAAGTTAAACCAAGGTTTTTTTACATTCGTAGTCGGAATAGAATATGGAATGTACGCCTCCATGCCCGAGAGAATCACCTCTGTGATGCGCTCAGCACACTCGGAAGGGTCACGGTCAAGGAAGCAGTAATCATGCCATGGGAAATCACAGAAGTAATGCCTAAAGGCTTCTCAATCAGCGGCGCCAAAGTGCCAAAGGCGTCAACTCTTGGGAGGGAGCAAAGGGCGGATTGGAGCGATAGGACAGGAAACAGATAGAAGATTGTGGTCGGAGGAGCGCAACGGAGAGAAAAGTTTCACAGATTAAGAAGGATGAGGGGTAAGAATTAAAGCCAGAATGTTCGGCCTATCTCCAAGACGATCGGTGATACGAATAGGGTGCTGTACAATCTGCTCTATGTCATTTAGGATAGAAAAGTTGTAAGCTAGTTTACCAGCTATAGTAGTGAAATGGGAGGAAAGCGAATGGCGATGGTGAACATTGAAATCTCCTAAAATGGAGATTTTAGCAAAGGGAGAGCGGGATAAAATATATTTCAATTTGGAAGTGAGGTAGTCAAAGAACTTTGTGTAGTCAGTAGAATTAGGAGAAAGGTAAACAGCGAGGATGTATTTAGTTTGAGATTGGCATGTAAGCCGTAGCCAGAACTCGAAAGATTCGAGTTCGGAATACGAGAACAAGTTAGGTCATTGCGTGCATACAGTATACGCAACATCCACCTTTGAAGTTTGAGTATAGAGAAAGTAAGAGGGTACAGAAAAGGGGTTGCTGTCAGTCGTCTCAGACACCCGAGTTTCAGTGAGGAAAAGATGAGGTTTAGAGGAGGAGAGATGGTCTTAAATAGATTGAAAATTTGAGAAAAGGCCACGAATGTTGCAGAAATTAATGAAAAGGTAATCAGGCAGAGGCCCAGAACATCTCGAATGGACGGTAGCAGATCCAACCCCTCTACCCGGTCTGCGTTTCTGGTATCGGCAGCGGGGTAGCTAGAAGTGGAAGAAGTGGGAACATTTATGGTCCCCTCCCCAGAGACGTCAACCTTGAAGTATGAAAATCCGTGAGATTTTGCCTGTGCCTGATTTTGATAACTGGAAACATATCTTACATAAGAGAGTTTGAGACTTAAAATCCGTGAGTCTCAAGGAAAATCCGTGAGTTGATGCCTTTTTTATAAATTTTGAAAAGATTACGCAGTGTGTAAGATGCATGTATATGTAGTGAGGAATAGGGAGAGAAGTGTACGTATGTTTGAGGGCATGCTGGACTGTTTACATGGTAGAGGAGACAAGGAAAAAGATAAAAAGATTGCCTAAGGAAGACAGCGACAGGAACGGGAGTTCCAGCACTCCCTGTCTTCTGTTTAACGTCCCACCCGGAGTACTTCCCTGCTTGATTGATGTCTACAATCTCCTCCTTAATATAATCTGCCTCTTCTCTCACTCTAGTGTGTTTATATTTAATTTCTAAAGTTTCCTGTGTAGCGCTCCAGTCTTCTTTCCAGAGAATAGAGTTTCAGGGACTGTCGTCGAGACCAGTAATCTTCATCTTTCATTTCCTCTATGTTAGACGTAAAAGTCATTTGTATAGCTTCTATGTTTGGAATGTCTCGTTTTCTGTATAGGCTTGTGAGTACTGAGCAATTTTTAATTATTGGTAGGCCTAGACTCTGCCATAATTTTCGCATGATGTTTGATTTTCTGCTGTGGAACCTCCTTCAGATAATTTCCAATTACTTTTCCTGCTGTTGTCATTTTAATGTTACAGTGTTATAGTGGGTTTGGTGTTATCAGCTTGACTTGCGAACTTTTGTACCCCTTATTCTGTAGCACCTTCTTGTTACCATATCTTAGAAGTTGAGATTTTTCTTCGTTGTAATATTCCTGCGTTGTGAAGATGAAGTGAATAAACCACAAATGTAGTAGAATGAATCAGGTTTATTGCTGCAACAACTAGAAGCACACATTGTCATCATATCTGTAAAGAGAGAAACGTAGATGAAAACATAGTTAAACACAAACATTTGAAAAGTAATCATTAATGAAAAATCTACAGGAAATACGATCAACCAAACAAATCCACCTTCTGTACAGAAAATCCCTGACACGATATGCAAAAAGAAGGTTTATATTCAAAATCAGCACCCTCAAATTAGTAAAATACAGTTACTTTTGAGTCTGAAGCAAAAACTTTGTTGACCAGTGTAATTAGAGGTGTAAACTCAGTTTGACCCATACAATATGAGTCAGTGGCCAGACGGTATTATTGTTAAGGCGTTTATTCATTTTTCCAAGAGATTTGATAACAGGAAATTAAGACCCATTGTGTCTTGAGTTCGTGCCGGTGACGCTTGTCAGTTTCGTGCTCCCTGTTCCTATCAAAATTAACAGTGTTTAAAGTCAGTGATCCAGTGTGTTACTGCTCAAATAAAAATAAAACATGCCGAGATTATACAGTTACAATCTCATCAGATTAGGTGCATTACTTAATTAATAATATTACATAAAAAATGTTACTGAATTTTTCTCGCGACCTCCGTCACTGCAACCTTAGTCCTACAGGGCCACAATTGTGGTCCGTGACCCTGAAATAACAAGCATATGAATGAACGACTGAATTTCAGCGAAATGTTTAAATAAAATATTTCATGTAAAGCAAAAAACGAACCAAATTCTCTCATTAAGTTCCCCATAAACCATCAACATACAGGGTGGCACAAAAGTCGCGCATCATAGGAATTTTCAGTGCTGATTATAATATATTATTTTTTTCTTTTATGTTGGGGATGACTACGAAATTAACAATAGACGAGAGGGTGAGCTTGGTTTTAATGCATGGAATACCAGTTACTACAAATCGATGAATCGGTACAGAATTTAAATTCGGTACTGATTCATCGACTTTTTGTACCTGGTATTCCATACATTAAAACCGGGCTCACTCTCTCGTCTATTGTTAATTTCACAGCCATCCCTTACGTAAAAGAAAAAAATAATATATTATAGTCAACACTGAAAATTCCTATGATGCGCGACTTTTGCGTCACCCTGTATATCTAAACTTCAAGTGAATACACTTAAATAAATAAAAAAATAATAAATAAATAAGAAATGGCAAAGAGAGGAAGCAAAGTTCAACAGCAACGAAACGACAACAGGCACCCCCCGCTCCCCCATCTTCAGGAGTGTCCGTGACGGAACAGGAGAGAGGTATGCCTTCTCCCTCTGCATCAAACGCTGCCTCCCCCGAAGAGATCCCCTTCCGTCAACGGTCTAAAGAATTTCAAGCAAATAAAAGGAGAGAGTGCCAGGCGTTTACCTGTAATTAATACTATAAACACCCAGGAATGTCTGTCAGTCGGTCACGCTCGAAAAGAGAAGAAGATTCTTGATATATATATATATATATATATGGGCGATATTTGTATTTTAATGCATTAGAAAAAGGCGTAATGAATTCTACTTTTAATTATACAGTAATTTTAAAAAGTCTATCTATAATAATAAAAGGACGCCCGTGTGTGTGTGTGTGTGTGTGTGTGTGGGTCAACTGTACGCCCTTGACAATTGGTTAGGTTAAGTCGTGATATTTTCGTTAGCTTTAATGAAAATATCACGACTTAACCTAACCAATCGTCAAGGGCGTACAATTAACCTAACCGGGCATTCAATTAACCTAACTAATAACAGTCTTCGAACTACAAAAAATATTCCACCGTCGGCTAGGATATTTTTGCCACCCGCACGAAGGGCGGGTTCTCCGCTAGTACTGATAATAAACAATTAACGTTGTATATGGAATCCTATTTATCTTTTATCTTAAACTGTCTGAAAGAAATGGACGGGAGAATAAACAAAGTAGAAAAAGAAAACAAAGACCTAAGCAGTGTATAAACGCCCTTAATAAAAGAGTATCCACTATAGAAGATCGACTGCACACCCAAATATTAGAAAATGAGAGGTTAAGCAGCGACTTCAAACAGGAAACCCATAAGGACTTACAGTCCGGTTGCACGGGAACCCTGCGAAACTTAAAAATCCCATATCCTGGTCAATACTTGATGGATTTTGATGATCTTGGTGTCATTTCTAGGGTTTTTAGGATGATGAGTCGATCTGGAGGGGTTGCAGATACTTTAGGAGTCGTTTTGACCCACATTCGTCAATACTCAAGGTCATTGGAGGTCAAACGCCCCCCGAAATAAAGAATATCCCAAATCCCAGGAAGACGTGGAGATATTTTGGTGATCTTACTGTCGTTTGTATGGTTTTGGGCGAGACTCAGTAGTTCTATAGGCACATAATAACAGTAGGATATCATTTTGCTACTCCATGGGTCAAGTCAAGGTCATTTGAGGTTAAAGTTTGGCCTTGAAATATGATAATGCCACAGTTGACATCACTGTATTTGCTTTATTTCAGTGACAATTTCTACAATCTAGCTAACTGCTGAGCACTTAACATCTTTTCTGCAGATAAAACCAGATCATAATGCTTAAATGACATAACCCACATTATATGGATATGGATATTCGGATATAAACCACAATTTATGCTGAAGTGCAGGGCACATGCATTCTATAGGAGGTTGCAAAGCTACAAGATATGACCTCGTAAGCAAAACAAAGCTCACACCTAGCTGGGGGATTGGCATTGACAACGTTGATGCAGTTATTCACATTAGGTAATCATTTATTGGGGGCAAATATCAAAAGACATGGTTGTGTCAGGATCGTCAGGATTATCAGTCTGCTCTTCGTTTGCGTTTTGGGTCAATGGATTGTTGCAATCCAAGCCGCTGCCACATGCACATAGCATTGTGCAAGGGATTCCGTGTCCCATGCAGCCGCAGCGACTCCCCCTGCATGCTGATTGTGATTCACAGCCACATCTGATTAGCTTCAGAACTTCATCTGGTGTTAAGCACACTCCTTCACCAACTGTTTTTGGGATGAGAACTCTGTTTGTTTCGTCTCTCTCCCACCCATAATGCACAGGATCAAGTGGTGGTGGGTCACACTTTAGTGCATCGAGCCAGTTCGCCACAGTGTAGTGGGCTCTGAGCACATTTTGATGAAAAGCTTCAGTTGTTGGTGGTAGAGAACATAGTTTGGGTGCAGCAGTTCCCGACTTCCCTGTCTTCTGAGCCCATACTCGCTGACGACACTCAGTAAGAGATGAGGATTTCTTATCCCCATAGCATGCAATAATGAACGCTGTTGCCTCTTTCTCGATATGGTCAAAGCATGCATCAAGGGACCCCAGCTTGTCTAGCTTCCGACCGTTCTTGGCTGTGGCAATGACAGTGGCTTTGCCGATGCCATGTATTGCTGCAACTGTGTCACAACCACTCAAAGCGTGTAGTTTGAGGATTTGTGGGATGATGTCTTTGTGCTGGGTTACAGTTGCTCGGATATCCACTGATTTTCTGCCACGCACTGGAGACTCCATAATCATGGGACAGCCTAGTTTCTTAAATTCACAGAAGTGAGTCAGCATGGCAAACACGTCTGTGTCATCACAAATGATGGAGATGCGGGCATCAGACTCTTTCTCAGCTTGTGCGATAGCGTGTTGTGTTATTCACGTCAGCCTCTTCATGAGATGATGAAAGCTCCAATGCTGTAGTCTTTTTGGCTCCACTTTAGGGGTATCACATTCTCTCTTTTTCATGAGTGCTGATAAATTCCGCTTGGACATATAGGTGGAAACAGTTCTTGTGAAAACAAAGGATTTTTGCTCCATCTTCCAAAAGAGGCTCTAGTCTCGCTCGAAATCTGGCTGCCCTCTGATGTCGCTGCTCTCTATGATTTTCTGAGTCCTCCCACAATTTGAAAGACCTTTCTGACCCCCAGGACAGCTACGCAGGAAATCCTTGAAGAAACATTCGTCTGCAGCCTTTGTAGAACCTGAAAAATAAGAATTTTGTTCAGCCATTCTTCAGAGTACAAATCGCATTGAAATAATTTATCCTCAGCAAATGAAAACTAAACAATGCTTAACTGGTATATTCTCCATATTCAGCAGTCAAAAAACAATAATCACTACAACCAAGACATCATCAAACCACCAGGTGGGCAGCACCATCAGCGATAATCTCAACAACCTGAAAAAAATAAGAGGAATAATTAGACATATTGCAATTCACCTTACCATGGGGATAATAATCCCTGATTTCATTTTAAACCCTATATAACTACTCAGTCTCGCCTAAAACCATAAAAACGACAGTAAGATCACCAAAATATCTCCACGACTGCCCAGGATATGGGATATTTCTTATTTCGGGGGGGCGTTTGACCTCCATTGACCTTGTGTATTGACGAATGTGGGTCAAAACGACTCCCAAAGTATCTGCAACCCCTCCAGATCGACTCATCATCCTAAAAACAAAAAACCCTAGAAATGACACCAAGATCATCAAAATCCATCAAGTATTGACAAGGATATGGGATTTTTCAGTTTCGCCGGCCATCTTGGAAAATGGCGGCCATATTGAAAAAGCCAAGCGGAGGTCAGGTGTACACCCGATGGATTCTTGAATGGGGTGGTATAAGCTTCCAAAATATGTAAAAATTTGCTTTATAACAAACAATGCAGGGTTGCAGTAAAATCAGGGTCTGTGCTACCGGACTATTATTCTTTATCTGCAGCCTGGAGTCCCTCAAGGTCTCCAAATGAAAATTCCACTCAAATTGTATTGTTAGAAACGCCATCAGAGACAAACTCCGCATAAACATTCCTGAAAATGTCATTACAGAAGCACACCGAGTTGGAAAAAATATGACAGACAAAAGAATCCTAAAATTCAAATTGAGTGACAGGTTGTGGAAATCAGAAATAAGAAGTGCAGTTATAATTATCAAACCTAATGTGTATATATATTAACGAATCACTCTGTGACTACAGAAAAGAAATCTTTGACAAACTATTAAAACTTAAAATAGAAAAAGTTATCTATTCCTGTTACATACGTGACCGCATAATACACGCCCGTAAGACGCAGGGAAGTCAAAGAATATCGATTCGTACTCAAAAGAACTTCCACAGCTTTCAGCAGCACCTACATATAGAATTGCCTCGGTATAAGCCACCTATTAGGTAAATCTATCTTAAAATTTTCTGAATTTTATAATCCTTGTGATTCGGTAATTCTGCTATTCCTCACAGTCCTTCAAATTCTGTAATTACCAAGCTTAAGATTTCAGCATATATATAATTTAAATTTTAACTCAAATTTTAATTTTAACTTTGTATAATATAAAAAATTTGACCTTAAAATTTATAATCCTTATTAATTTAGCATTTTGCTATTTTCACAATTCTTCAAATTTACAGTATAATCTCCAATTGTAAGATTCTATAATGAAAAATTATATATAATGTTATAATGTTTCAGACCAACAAAGACCCTAGGATCCACTCATGGCTGGTCTACCTAACTGTGTTCGTAATTGTGTATTGTGTATGTCCTCCGTGGTGGCGGAGGGGACCTACAATTTTACGTGGGTTCCGAACCACAAGAACATAAATTTATGTAAAAACTGCCTGTACATTGGCAACGACCAATTTTTACAAAACTAAATAATTATCAATTTAAAACTAATTAATTATCGATTTAAAACTAAAGATAGAATCTCTGGATCCAGAGGATCAAGTCATAATAGACTACTATCCACAAATATGTTACACTCTATATATTTATAACCGACATGCAAATATATCAGATCCAAAGAATCCAGTCAATTTCATTACGGTATCCATCAATACCAGTACCTTGCCAACCAAAAATAAGTCACGGTCCATATCGATTGCGGACCAAGTCAAAATTTAACCATATACATTACAATATAATACTTAGGAGGAAAAGTGTAGGTGTGGCTGTAAAGACTGTACAGTAATGTAGAAATGTGTGTGCACCCATTTTGGGTCTCCCATTTCAAGGTGTTTGTGGGGCAAGTGAAGATCATGAGTTTTTCAATACCTCACAGTACTATGGGGGGCACCGCTCGGCAGAGGAATCTCTTTAAATGGGGTGTGTAAGGACAGAGAGTATCCCCTAACCCAAGATGCTGCCTCCCTATATCCCACAACACTTGTGTTGAGCTGTGGGATCTATCACCACAAAGCCTTAATTTTACTACCTTAAACTATACCCAATCTATCAACATATGCGTCTAATCGATTTTTAAACATGTTTATAGACGTGCTACTAATTACTTCTACCGGCAAACTATTCCAGCTATTTACTATTCTATGCGTAAAAAAGTTTTTGGCAACTGCTGTCTCGAACCTTCTACTTGTCAACTTACACCCGTTATTTCTAGTCCTATTATATTGAGATATTTCGAAAAAGCTATCTCTATCTACGTTATCGAACCCATTCATAATTTTGAAAACCTGGATTAGATCACCCCTTAGCCTCCTAGTCTCGAGTGTAGTCAATTTTAACTCCTTAAGCCTATCCTCGTACGACTTTGACCTAAGCGACGGAATCATCTTAGTTGCTCGTCTTTGAACTCTTTCGATTTTGTCTATATCTTTGCGCATATGCGGATTCCAAAATTGGACCGCGTACTCCAAATGGGGTCTAACTAATGATTTATAAAGAGGAACTATAATATCGCGCGATTTGTACTCAAAATTTCGAGCTATAAAACCTAACACTTTGTTCGCCTTATTGACCGCTGCTGTACTTTGTTTCGCTACTTTTAAATCACCAGTGACTATAACTCCTAAATCTTTTTCCTGCTCTACGCTTGTTAAATCTTTCCCTGACATACTATACGCAAAATTACCGTTACGCGAACCTATATGCAAAATTTTGCACTTATCAACGTTAAATCTCATTTGCCATGTGACTGACCAATCAACGATTTTATTCAGATCTTCCTGGATTTTACCTCTATCTTCGTCATTAATCGCCCTACCACCCAGCTTCGTGTCATCCGCAAACTTTGAAACTGTACTGACTAGGCCGACATCTAAATCGTTAATATATATAGAAAAAGCAAGGGGCCCAATACAGAACCCTGAGGAACGCCACTCGCTACATTAGCCCAACACGACTCCGCTCCATCAACGACCACCCTCTGTTTCCTACCTCGCAACCACTCTTCTAGCCAATTTATTACTACACCCTGATTCCATGAGCCTTAGTTTTTTCAATGAGTCTTTTGTGCGGCACGGTGTCAAACGCTTTTTGAAAATCTAAATACACTACATCAACCGCCCGATCTATCGTAAACGTCAACCACGCTTTGAAAAATTCTAAAAGATTAGTTAAGCAAGATTTGTTTCGCCTAAAACCGTGCTGCGTATTTCTAACTAGTTTATGCAATTCTAAGTGTTCGACTATACGATCCCTAATTATTGATTCCAGTAGCTTACCTACAACAGACGTTAAACTGATTGGCCTATAATTTCCCGCCGCACCTTTATCGCCTTTCTTAAAGATAGGTGTTACGTTTGCTAACTTGAAATTATCTGGTACGCACCCCTCAGAAATAGACGCATTAAAAATCTTTGTTAGCGGCACAACAATGCTATCTTTTAATTCTTTTAGTTGTATGGGATATATGGAATCCGGCCCGGTGATTTACGCGTTTTCATTTTATCAATATAGCGCATTACTCCCCTTCACTAACCACATATTATCCAAAATATTACCATTATCAAAAGGTATTATGTCTATGACCGTAGGGATATTCGTTACATTCTATAGTAAAAACTGACGTAAAAAATTCGTTTAGCAAGGTAGCCATTTCCTTGTTTTCAGAAACTAGATCTCCGTTACATTTTTCAAGGCCCCAAGACACTTTTTACTGGATTTCTATTATGACGTATTGAAAGAATCGCTTGGGGTTTTCTTTACCGTCACGAGCTATGGAGATTTCAAATTCGCGCTTGGACTTTTTTATTACACTTTTCGCTTCACGCCTTAGAGATATGTAGTTGTTTCGTAACCACAAATTGTCTTTATCGCACTTATGTAGCCTATAAGCCCTATCTCTACTCTTTATAATGTCTCCTACTCTAGAAGTAAACCACAAGGGCTTGTTTTACTTTCGCACGCTTAATTTTGTACGGTACACATTCCTCATTTATAGTCCTAAATACTGTTTCGAACGATTCCCACATTAGTTTTGCGTTGGAGTTCCCCATTACGTTTTCCCAATTGACGTGTGACAATTTATTTCGAAATTTACTAAAGTCTGCGTGCTGGAAGTTAGGAATTTTAGTCGAGTTAGCTGGTTTCGAGTGACTTACTGAGAGGACAAACTCTACCATATTGTGATCGCTATTGCTTAACGGTTCTATTACTTGAAGATCAGTAATTAGCCTATCATCCGTAGTTATTACTAAATCTAAAATACTGTCCAACCTCGTAGGTTCCCCAACCTTTTGAATAAGAAAGCTATCCTCGAGAAAATTAACTAAACGATTACCTTCCGCGTCTCCCTGCATTGTATCGTAATTCACGTTGGCGCAATTAAAGTCACCCATAACTAAAGCCTGCTCACTACCGATTATTCTCTTTAGTTCACGATATAACGCTTCGTCCGTATCAGCTGTTTGATTAGGGGGCCTATATATAACCGCAACAACAAGTTTGAAATCGTTCAATTTAAGTTCTGCTATAGTCGAATCTATCGGTTCTGGAATTGTGTGCTTTACTTCTATAACGTTCGCAATATTATCTTTGATATACAACATAACACCGCCTCCTCGCCTACCTATTCTGTTTTTAACAAAAAGTCTATAACCTTTAATTTGATACTCCCCTACAAAGTCACGTGTTTCAGTGCTAAGCCACGATTCATTTATCGCAATTAATCATAGTCTTTACAAGCAATTAAAGAAAAAAATTCGTTTATTTATTTCGTAGGCTACGAGCATTTAAGGATAGAACCTTCAAATTGTTTGTAATTGCGACACCTTCGCGAGCGCAGGGGAAATTTGTGGAATTTACGCTGGGACCGTTCGAGTTACGGCAGCCTGAAAAGAAGAGACAGTATTATGAAATAGTCTTCCTAAACGCGCAGCTCCAACGTCATTAAGATGAAGTCCATCCGAGGAACAAGTCCCTCCTGCCGTAGAAACTGTTCCAAAAATTCGCAAAATGCACTCCTTCCTGTTGGCAAAGAGACTTTAGGTTATTGTTAATATAGGTCGCCTTGCTGTAGAAATCGTTACGTTGGATAATTCGAGGAAGTATACCTGTTAAAACAATCTTATTAGTTTTTCCTTTAATCGCTCTAGTAAGTCCCTGTACCTAGCCAGCAGTTCTTCCGATCTAGAATTTAAAACGTTATTAGTACCGACATGAATAACATACGTTGTGTCCTCGGAGGTACCGTCTGTAAAATGGTCAACACTATTAGTTATATCCTCCACCCTTGCACCAGGGTAGCAGTAACGGCGCCTACGACGAGGGTTTCTCCCACAGAATTCCTCGAGCTGCCCTCGAACAATGGAATCGCCAACGAGTCGTATTTCCGGTTCATCAGCATCTTCGAAACCTAAAACAGAAAACTTATTGTTTGTTATTACTGGTAGACAGTCTTAGGTTTTCTCAATGGGGCTCCATTACGCACTCGAACGAAGGGTTGGGAACTAGGGGAAGAGAGAGGGCTATTAATACTATTTATATTATTAGTAGAAACTGAGGCAGGAGGGGTCGTAACTGGAGTCTCAAGGGATTCTAATTTTGCCGTCAGGAGCATCACGCTTTCTTCAAGCCTACTCTGGCCTCCTCTCACGTTCTAACTCGTTCCTCAGCACTTCCATGCTTGAGCACCACCTGCAAACTAACTGTTCATTATTATTAGCCATTGTAAACGCGTAAGCGGCAAATTTCCCTTCACAGCGACTGCAAGTACTTGACGGGGGTGCCATGCTTTTAATTAGTTAAACAACAAAAAAAAACAAAAAACAAAAAACGAGCGTTTGGAAATTAATAAATTACAACGTAGGTCTACCGCGTTCTTGAAACGCAGAAACAGGTTCTTGTAACACAAATTTATACTAAATGAATATAGAATTAAGCTACCGACGAAAGATCTGTAAAAGAAGAGTATTTATAATACTTATCTGTCCGCGATTCGACCCGACTTTTTTCCTTTTTTTCACACGGTTGTGACCACACTCTACCTGACCTCTCGAAGGAAGGAAAAATGAACCTTATGACTCCACGTTTTCTGATAGATTTGAAAAACAAACAAGGCAAGCCACGTGCAGTAGCCTTGGTTTGATCAAATAATATAGTACTGAATAACGTCAATAAATGAAATATATTCGTTAATGAAATTAGTAGCACGAAGTAATTTAGTTAAGAATGCACCGAACACTATTTTTTTAAAACACTTCAACGAAAACCACTTATTCAATTGATAATACTGGACACTCGATAAAACACGTCTGTTCACAAGGAAAGACTGATCACACATATATATATGCGTATGTATGTGTATGTACGTATATATATATATAATATATATATATATATATATATATATATTTGTGTGTGTGTGTGTGTGTGTGTTTGTTTATGTGTTTGTACAGTATATGTGTATGTAAATGAATATATGTCTGACTTTAAGTTTTAATAATTTTATAATTTTATAACTTTCAACTCAACAGTCTCACCGTGGATACATATATAATATCAGGTTCTTTGTTCTTCCCTTAACTATAACCATTTTTTATTTTTATTTTATTTACTTTTATCTATATCTATCTATCTATATATATATATATATAATATATATATATATATATATACATACAGTATATATATATATTATATATATATATATATATATATATATATATGTGTGTGTGTATATTTATGTGTACACACACACACACACACACACACATATATATATGCTGCAAACCCATAAGGAAAAAAAAAAACGATTCCAAGGCCTTTCGTGTATTCAGAGCTAAACCTTATCATTTCCTGACGAGGTGTAGCTCTAAATACACGAAAGGCCTTGGAATCGTTTTTCTTTTTCCTTGTGGGTTTGCAGCATTCATTCATTTCACGTGTTTAATTGTGAAATTCATCCCACATATATATATATATATATATATATATATATATATAAGGGTGACGCCACAACACCGGTTGGTAGTCATGGATGTGATGTTGAAAAGAGGAAGAAAGACCCGAGGAACAACAGTGAGGAGAATTAGGTGGTAAAACTGCGAGAGGAGGGGAAGAAACGGGAATTTAGAGAGAGAGTGTTGAGTGAAATCCATGTTGATGAACAGAATGTACAGGATTGGTGGGTACATAATGCGAATGTCATGAGAACGGCAGGTAGAGACATATTGGGGGAAACATCAGGTAAAGTGTGGGAAGATAAGGAAGGATGGTGGTGGAGTGATGAGATCCAAAGTGCACTACGAAGTAAGAGAGAAACTAAGAAGTTATGGGAAGAATCGAGGAGTGAAGAGTGTAAGGTGGTATATAAAGAAGCAAAGAAACAGGCAAAGAGAGCAGTGGCGAGAGCAAAGGCGGAGGCATATCGGCAGATGTATGAGGATTTAGAGGATCGTGAAGGACAAAAGAAGATATACAGATTGGCTAAGAGCAGAAATAGAGCGACAAAAGACTTTACACAGGTAAAACAAATTAAGGGAAGGGAGGGGGCGGTGCTGCAAAGAGATGAAGAGATAAAGGATAGATGGAAGGAATATTTTGAGGAATTATTAAATAAAGAAAACCCAAGATCTTTCTATGAGGATGGATTACCAAATGTAGCTATGACAGAACAAGTGGGGAGGATGGAAGTGAGTCGTGCTCTGAATAGGATGAAAAATAACAAAATGACTGGCCCAGACGAGATACCAGCCGAGGCATGGAAGGCACTGGGAGATGAGGGGGTGGATCTGGTGTGGGATCTAATGCAGAAGTTGTTTGACCAGGAGGTGATTCCGGATGAGTGGCGGCCCAGCATCATAGTGCCTATATTCAAAGAGAAGGGAGATGTACAAGATTGCACGAATTATAGAGGGATCAAGCTAATATCACATACAATGAAGATATGGGAGCGAATAGTGGAGAGTAGGTTGAGAGACGAAGCGGAAGTGTCAGTGAAACAGTTTGTATTTATGCCGGGAAGGAGAACGACAGATGCAGTTTTTGCATTGAAACAGTTGGCAGAGAGGTACAGAGAGGGCAGAAGGCGTTGCACATGGTTTTTATTGACTTGGAGAAGGCATATGATAGGATACCACGGCAGGAAGTTTGGAGATGCTTAAGGGAAAAGATGGTACCGGAGAAGTATGTTAAACTGATCAAGGGGATGTACAGGGGAGTAACAACTAAGGTGAGGAGTAGCGTGGGTGTGTCAGAGAGCTTTGGGGTGGAAGTTGGTCTGCACCAACGATCAGCTTTGAGCCCCTTCCTTTTCAATGTGGTATTCGATGTGTTGACGAACAGGATTAGAGGGGATGCGCCGTGGTGCATGATGTATGCAGACGATGTTGTGTTGAGTGGGGAGACGAAAGAGGAGGTGGAGCAGCAGTTGGAAAATTGGAGAGAGGCGTTGGAAAGTAGGGGGATGAGAATTAGCCGAAAGAAGACCGAATATATAAGATGTGATGTGCAGCAGGACCGAGGAGGGGAAGTTACATTGAGTGGAGAGCGTGTTAAGACGGTGGAGTATTTTAAATACTTGGGGTCAACAGTGGATGCAGAGGGGGGAGCAGAGAGAGAGATAAAATGTAGAATACAGTTGGGGTGGAAGAACTGGAGAGACGTATCAGGGGTGCTCTGTGATAAGAGGGTCCCATTGAAACTGAAGGGAAAGGTATTCAAAACAGTGGTGAGGCCGGCAATGTTGTATGGAATGGAGACTGTGCCAATGAAGAAGAGCAATGAAAGAAAAATCGATGTGGCTGAAATGAAGATGTTGAGATGGATGTGTGGAGTGACGAGGAGGGATAGGGTCAGAAATGAACATATAAGAGGAACAGTGAAGGTGGCGGAAGCATCTAAGAAGGTGCAGGAGGCCAGGCTGAGGTGGTGTGGACACGTCAGGAGAAGAGAGGAGGAGTATGTGGGGCGCAGAGTGCTGGAGATGGAGTTGCCGGGACGGAGAAGAAGAGGAAGACCGAAGACGAGATGGAGGGACTGTGTGGTGGCGGACATCAGGGAGAAGGACTTGGAGGAGGACGTGGTATACGACAGAGGAGAGTGGAGAAGACGAACCAAAAACAGCGACCCCATGTAAAGATGGGATAATAAGCTGCGGAAGAAGAAGAATATATATATTAGGGGGAGCACCGACAATTCAGCGCAGGACAATTCAGCGCCGACAATTCAGCGCAAAGACAATTCAGCGCAAAGACAATTCAGCGCAAGACAATTCAGCGCCGACAATTCAGCTCAAGTCAGTACAGTTAAAAGTTTAGTTAAAAATAATAAAAATAAATCGCAATAAATAAAAAAGAGAAAAATTTGTATATTTATATATATGCTAAATTGGGTCTGTATCGAAGGAGTGACATTTCAAAGGAGTGATATAACAAAGGAGTGACATAAATACCGTAACGAAGGAGTGACATAACGAAGGAGTGATATAACAAAGGAGTGACATAAATACCGTAACGAAGGAGTGACATAACGAAGGAGTGACAAATCGGAGATAAAATTCAAAGGAGTATAATTATTAAAATTTTATTTAAAAAAACAAAATTTGTTAGAATTGTTAAAATTAAGATTTTATTTCAAAAACTAGAAACCTAACCTAACCTAACCTAACCTAACAGTTGCAAGCCTCTCTTCCTTCTGGATTTGTTCTTTCTTCTTCTTTGTTGGTATTTTCGCGCTGAATTGTCTCGCGCTGAATTGTCTTTGCGCTGAATTGTATTTGCGCTGAATTGTCGGCGCTGAATTGTCGGCGCTGAATTGTCCTGCGCTGAATTGTCGGGTCACGATATTAGGGTGCATCAAAAAAATTTTTTTTTTTGCAATTGATCTGTCCCATAAACTACTTTGTTCCAATTCATGAAACATGTTTTGTGTTCAAATTTTTCCTTGATTGAAGAATATTTAGAGGTCCCGCATGATGTCATATTTTCCTAATACTGGCTGTATTAGGGCAGGTCGGCCAAATGCCAACCTAATTTTGATGCATCCCCCTAAATACATACATATACACACATATAAATACATACATA